>ONZH01008283.1:0-10103 GCA_900303285.1 Rhinella marina
ATTACTAACCACACATCTCATCCCACCGGTCACCACCATCACACTGGACAATTACTAACCACACATCTATCCCACTGGACATCTAACCACATCAACTGGACATATTACTACCACACATCTCATCCCACCGGTCACCACCATCACACCGGACGTATTTACTACCACATCTCACCCACCACACCATCAACTGACATATTACTAACAACCAATCTCACCGGTCACCACCATCACACTTGGACATATTACTAACCACCATCTCACCGATCTCATATCTAACCGGTCTAACCACCATCACACTCACACTGGACCATCACACTTACTAACCACCATCCCACCGGTCACCACCATCTCACTGGACATATTTCTAACCACCTCCCACGGTCACCACCATCCACAATGGATTACTAACCACCATCTCACCGGTTCACCCCATCACACTGGACATATTACTAACACCTTCATCGGGTCACCTCCATCACACTGGACATATTACTAACCACCTCTCATCGGTCACTCCATCACACTGGACATATTACTATCTCACCGGTCACCATCACATGGACATATCCCACCATCTCCCGGTCCACCACCTGGATTTTAACCCATTCCGTCCACCACCTGAATATATAACCACACATCTTACCGGTCACCACCATCACACTGGACATATTACTAACCACACATCTCACCAGTCACCACCATCACACTGGACATATTACTAACCACACATCTCATCTCACCGGTCACCACCATCACACTGGACATATTACTAACCACCATCTTCACCGGTCACCACCATCACACTGGACATATTACTAACCACCATCTCACCGGTCACCACCATCACACTGGACATATTGATAACCACACATCTCATCTCACCGGTCACCACCATCACACTGGACATATTACTAACCACCATCTCACTGGTCACCACCATCACACTGGACATATTACTAACCACACATCTCATCTCACCGGTCACCACCATCACACTGGACATATTGATAACCACACATCTCATCTCACCGGTCACCACCATCACACTGGACATATTGATAACCACACATCTCACCATACTTAGGGCTATCATTCTCACGCACACAATGCTCCATCTCTTACCAAGTCTAGAGCAGAGATCCTTCAGCTCCTCATCATACAGGGCGCCCACCACATCGGTCACATTCATTCTTCCTCTGTTCTTGCTGTGATACAGGATCCCGGATTTGCAGTGAGATAAGTCCTGATAGAACTGCTGTAAACCACTATTAGTGATGTAGCAGGGCCGGACCTCTGCAATATCATCCTTCTCAGTGTGTGACCTGAGGGCGCTCATCAGCCAGGAATACTGACTCTCTGCTTCTCTGGAGAAGATCCCGATAACTGGTTTATTATACTGAAAGTGAAGTAAAGATACACACCCATCAGACTGGAGGTAGGTGAGCGCTGTACTCCACTATCTCTGTGACTCCCATATAAATTAATGGAGCTGCTCAGTGCATGCCCCATCCAGCCACTCAGGGGGCTCCAGGGTTTAGGGGTCACCGTTCTTGTGATCCCCCCATTTATTGCAACCGGAGCCAAAGCCTGGAGTGCAGCCGTTTCCAGGTAGGACTGAGACACACCAGAGACATTTTAGGCCACATAATATACCACTCGGCAGTCCTATACCTGGGGCGAGCGTTTCAACATCCTTAGCGGGCCCTGGAGGGAGGGTCGCCCGTCGCAAATTGGCGTGCGCGTTGCATATGTTTTTTTGTTTTTTTTACCACCATTTCAGGAAAAATTGATTCATCATCATGAAGAGCCGGGAAATTTGGCTTTGTGGTGAATCAGAGTTTTCCTGAAATTAGGATGGAAGTCCATTCATTTTACTTTGATCCGCTCTGATCACACATACAGATTATTCCGGTCATCAGATCCTCTGTGATCTCCTTACCCTGAGATGATGGAGAAGTGAATTATCTGTAAAGTGGGAAAGAAAGGCGATTAGTTCCGGACACGACAAGCGGTAACATCATATAATACTCCGACCGCCGCCGGCACAGCAGGGGTCTATCACTGGTCCTAGACGGGGTCTACACCACCCCCCAGACCGGCCCCCTACACACACTCCAGCCAAGATGATCGGCAAAGCAGAAGCCCGCCTACACCACTACTGCCCCCAACATCCTCAGACCAATCATATTGTGTTCAGATTGTATCCCTCATTCACCTGCATCCACTTGTAGGATTTTCCTCATCGCCTTCACTTTCTCGGCCATTATCCGCCCTATAGACACATCATTGGATGGACTGATCACATCCAGCTCGGCCGCCGTCAGGGTCACCTGGGGACACGGGGGGGATTGTCCCCATTCAGAATAATTCCGTTCTTGGGATTCTGCGTCTTCCGAATCAATAATCACCTTTATCATATTCTCCGCTCCTGAATATTCACATTAGATTATGAGAAATTACTGAGGACAACTACCCCCATCATTATCCACCATAGCAAGACCTCCTTATATCAGGGAAGATGTATGATGCTACGTTCCAAACTATACAATACAAAAGCCCCGCCCCCATATACAATGTATCACTTATACTGATCCCTATATACAATGTATCATTTATACTGATCTCTATATACAGTGTATCACTTATACTGATCTATATACAATGTATCATTTATACTGATCTCTATATACAATGTATCACTTATACTGATCCCTATATACAATGTATCACTTATACTGATCCCTATATACAATGTATCACTTATACTGATCTCTATATACAATGAATCATTTATACTGATCTCTATATACAATGTATCATTTATACTGATCTCTATATACAATGTATCACTTATACTGATCCCTATATACAATGTATCACTATACTGATCTCTATATACAATGTATCATTTATACTGATCTCTATATACAATGTATCATTTATACTGATCTCTATATACAATGTATCACTAATACTGATCTCTATATACAATGTTTCATTTATACTGATCCCTATATACAATGTATCATTTATACTGATCTCTATATACAATGTATCACTAATACTGATCTCTATATACAATGTTTCATTTATACTGATCTCTATATACAATGTATCATTTAGACTGATCTCTATATACAATGTATCACTAATACTGATCTCTATATACATGTTTCATTTATACTGATCCCTATATACAATGTATCATTTAGACGATACTGATCTCTATCTCTATACAATGTATCATTATACTGATATATACACTTTACTGATCTCTATATATCAATGTATCATCTATATACTTATCTTTACTGATCTCTATATACAATGTATCATTTATACTGATCTCTATATACAATGTATCATTATACTGATCTCTATATACAATGTAATCACTTATACTGATCTCTATCTCTATACAATGTATATACAATTACATTTATACATACTGATCTCTATACACAATGTATCATTTATACTGATCTCTATATACAATGTATCACTTAATATCTGTATTATTTATACTGATCTCTAATGTTCATTTATACTGATCTCTATACATCAATGTATCATTTATACTGATCTCTATATACAATGTATCATTTATACTGATCTCTATATTACAATGTTTCATTTATACTGTATCATTATACTGATCTATATACAATGTATCATTTATACTTATTGTATCTATATATCAATATACAATGTATCATTATACTGATCATATATATACAATGTATTTATTTATACTGATCTCTATACACAATGTATCATTTATACTGATCTCTATACACAATGTATCATTTATACTGATCTCTATATACAATGTATCATTTATACTGATCTCTATATACAATGTTTCATTTATACTGATCTCTATATACAATGTATCACTTATACTGATCTCTATATATACAATGTATCACTTATACTGATCTCTATATATACAATGATCACTTATATACAATGTATCATTTATACTGATCTCTATATACAATGTATCACTTATACTGATCTATATACAATGTATCTTTTATACTGATCTCTATATACAATGTATCATTTATACTGATCTCTATATACAATGTATCATTTATACTGATCTCTATATACAATGTACAATACTGTATCATTATTATACTGATCTCTATATACAATGTATCATTTATACTGATCTCTATATACAATGTATCTTTATAATGATCTATATACAATTATCTTTATACTGATCTCTATATACAATGTATCATTTATACTGATCCCTATATACAATGTATCTTTTATACTGATCTCTATATACAATGTATCATTTATACTGATCTCTATATACAATGTATCACTTATACTGATCTCTATATACAATGTATCACTTATACTGATCCCTATATACAATGTATCATTTATACTGATCCCTATATACAATGTATCACTTATACTGATCTCTATATACAATGTATCATTTATACTGATCTCTATATACAATGTATCATTTATAATGATCTATATACAATGTATCTTTTATACTGATCTCTATATACAATGTATCATTTATACTGATCCCTATATACAATGTATCTTTTATACTGATCTCTATATACAATGTATCATTTATACTGATCTCTATATACAATGTATCTGTTCTTCAGGTCTCGTACCGTGTTTTCTGGAGTAGAAGTCCAGGAAGCTCTTCATTGAGGACGGCCCGGTCTGTGAGGAGTAGATTACTAGAACTACAGAATATCTTTGCACTTGTTTCCATTCATTCTCACTTATAAATGAGAACGGTATTGCAGAGTACGGGCCGGTGATCGGTACCAGACGGTCTAGCAGTGATTTCATGTGTGTATCCATGGCCCAGTAGAAGATTCCCACAGACTTCTGAGAAAAGCTGCTTCAAAGAGACAGAAAGGAAGAGACTTCAGCAGAATATCCGCAGCCTCCAGCGCAGGCGCTCCATGTCTGCACAGATGTCCAGCATTACATTTCCCCTTCTCTCCTTTTCCCTTCCACATTTTATCTGGAACCTGCACCTCCACTTCCCTCTCCTCTCCACACCTTTCTCTCCTCCTCCTCTTTTCTCCCCCTGCACATTCTCCATGTCTCTCCCTCTCTATCTCTTATTTCTCTCCTCCTTCCTCCCCTTCTCTCTATCTTCTCTGTTTCTCCTCCTGTCCTCTTCTCCACTTTATCTTCCTCTCATCTCTTTTAGGGCTCGTCCACATGACCGTTGGATATTTTCTGGATCCATAAAACACGGATACCGGCCGTGTGCACTTCACATTTTGCTGAACGGAATCTCCGGTGTCAAAAAGAACAGTCTTATCCTTGTCCTTAACACAGACAATATTAGGACATGTTCAATTGCCATGCGGACAGGGGCGGATTGGTCATAGACCTTACAGGGAGATTTTCCGTCCCTCCTTATGGCGGTCCAGTGGAAGTTTTTGTGCTGCTTGCAGTATTTTGCGGTATTTGGCCCTATTGGCCCTTATATAAGGACACAGAATGCACGCGGAGTCATTTCCGTATTTTTGCTGCCCCATTGAAGTGAATGGTTCCGCTGCCGCATATAGGCCTCAAAAAACACGGAATGGACACGGAAAAAATATGTTTGTGTGTGTGAGCCCTTATTCCTCTCCTCTGTGCTCCCTACCTCCTGTCCTCCTTTCCTCTCCTCTGTGCTCCCTACCTCCTCTCCTCTCTGCTCCCCACCTCCTCTCCTTCTTTTCCTCTTCGTCTCTGCTCCCCTCATCATCTCCTCCTTTCCTCTTCGTCTCTGCTCCCCTCATCCTCTCCTCCTTTCCTCTTCTTCTCTGCTCCCCACCTCCTCTCCTGCTTTCCTCTTCGTCTCTGCTCCGCACCTCCTCTCCTCCTTTCCTCTTCGTCTCTGCTCCCCCATCCTCTCCTCTCCTCTTTTCCTCTTCGTCTCTGCTCCCCACTTCCTCTCCTCTCCTCCTTTCCTCTTCGTCTCTGCTCCCCACCTCCTCTCCTCCTTTCCTCTTCATCTCTGCTCCCCACCTCCTCTCCTCCTTTCCTCTTCGTCTCTGCTTCCTTCATCCTCTCCTCTTTTCTCTGCTCCCCTCATCCTCTCCTCTCCTCTTCTTCTCTGCTCCCCACCTCCTCTCTGCTCCCCACCTCCTCTCCTCTCCTCCTTTCCTCTTCATCTCTGCTCCCCACCTCCTCTCCTCCTTTCCTCTTCGTCTCTGCTCCCCACTTCCTCTCCTCTCCTCCTTTACTCTTCGTCTCTGCTCCCACCTCCTCTCCTCTCCTCCTTTCCTCTTCATCTCTGCTCCCCACCTCCTCTCCTCCTTTCCTCTTCGTCTCTGCTTCCTTCATCCTCTCCTCTCCTCTTTTTCTCTGCTCCCCTCATCCTCTCCTCTCCTCTTCTTCTCTGCTCCCCACCTCCTCTCTGCTCCCCACCTCCTCTCCTCCTGCTCTCTTCCTCTTCTTCTCACACTCTGCGTCTCTCCTTCTACTCTCCTCATCTCTTTGGTTCTTCCTCATTAATAAGGGCAGAGAGGTGGTCACGTACTGGACGAGGACTCCTCTGCCACATATGGAGACACCACCCTTATAAATGGCGCCTGGTGGGTGCAGAGACACCCTTCTTCTGTATTTTCCCCTGGGGCCCAGTTGTTCCATTTTCCCCTCTGACTGTCCTATGACTGATCTCTCCGGCAGAGAAAGAGAAATTACACAGATTTACCAGAGTTCAGTGAAATGCGAGGAAAACCATTCATGAAGAATCCCAGGGAGATCGCTGGGTGCTACTTACCCTCCTCCAGCATCGGCTGCATCAAGTACCTCCCATTCTTCATCATTCTCTGGTGATGCTGTATCCATGTGACCTGCAGGTGACGCTGTTTCCATGTGACCTGCAGGTGATGCTGTATCCATGTGACCTGCAGGTGGCGCTGTATCCATGTGACCTGCAGGTGGCGATGTATCCATGTCACCTGTGGGTGGGGGTGGATCTCTGCTGATCTACTCTGTCTTGAGGGGTCTTTCTCCAGCTGTTGCCCCCTTCTCTGCTCCCGAGAGTCTCCCTCTGATCCCTGCGCTCTCGCCTCTCTCTTTCGTAGATGAGTGTGAGGAGTCTCTTTCACTTTCACTCTGCAGATTCCTCCCTCTGTACGTAATCTGGAGGGGGAGGAGGGGACATGAGAGGCACCGGATGCCTCATGATCCAGGAAGATTTCTCCTGTGCCTCTCCCCTACTCTGGACCTCTCTACCCCAACACATCAGACTGTCCCCCAAAATCCAAACCTTCACACCCCAACACATCATACATGGTGCTTGTATAAAGTATTCACACCCCAACACATCATACATGGTGCTTTTATAAAGTATTCACACTCCAACACATCATACATGGTGCTTGTATAAAGTATTCACACCCCAACACATCATACATGGTGCTTGTATAAAGTATTCACACCCCAACGCATAATACATGGTGCTTGTATAAAGTATTCACACCCCAACACATCAAACATGGTGCTCGTATAAAGTACTCACACCCTAACACATCATACATGGTGCTTTATAATGTACTCACACCCCAAACATCAACATGGTGCCTTTAAATTCACACCCCAACATCATACATGGTGCTTGTATAAAGTATTCACACCCCAACACATCATACATGGTGCTTGTATAAAGTATTCACACCCCAACACATCATACATGGTGCTTGTATAAAGTATTCACACCCCAACACATCATACATGGTGCTTGTATAAAGTATTCACACCCCAACACATCATACATGGTGTTTAAGTATACCCCAAAACATGGTTTAAAGTACTCACACCCTAACACATCAAACATGGTGCTTGTATAAAGTATTCACACCCCAACACATCATACATGGTGCTTGTCTAAAGTATTCACACCCCAAAACATCAGACTGCCCCTCAACATCCAAACCTTCAAGAGTAATCTGAAAACCACCTCCTCAGGAAATCCTGCCCCTGCCATAAACATTCTGCCCCCACATGAGCCGCGTATACCCTCACCTACTGTGCTCTCCCCTTCCTTTATAGATTGTAAGCTCTTTGGGGCAGGGTCCTCTCCCCTCTGTACACGGCTGTTAATAGTTTCTTGTATTTTTATATTTGTGTAACCCGTCTGGATGTAGATGGAATTAAATAATAATAACAATGTGCGCTGACCGGATGCAGACAGCAGGGGGGAGGAGAGGAGAGGAGTGGAGAGGGGAAGGAGGGATGAGAGGAAGGGGGACAGATTGGGGAGCGGAGACAGGAGAGGAGGGAAGAGGTATGAGGGAGGGAAGGCAGGAGAGGGGAGGGATGAGGGAGAGGAGAGGGGAGGGGTGAGGTGGGCAGAGACAGGAGAGGGGAGGAAGGCCGGAGAGCGGTTATCAGAGATGAGGGGGGATAAGGGAGCGGAGGACAGGATAGGGGAGGGACGAGGAAAGGGGAGGGGGGAGGGATGAGAGGAGGGGGGACAGATGAGGGAGAGGAGACAGGAGAGGAGGGGAGAGGGATGAGGCAGGGGAGGGATGAGGCAGGGGAGGGATGAGGGAGGGGAAGCAGGAGAGGAGCAGGAAAGCAGGAGGTGGGGGAGAGGAGGAGGAGGGATAAGGGAGCGGAGATGGGAGAGGGGAAGAGGAAGGGGAGAGGGACGAGTGAGGGGGCAGGAGAGGGGAGGGAGTGATGAGAGGAGTGGGGACAGATGAGGGATCGGAGACAGGAGAGGAGGGGAGAGGGATGGGAGGTAGAATAGGAGGAGGAAAGCAGGAGGGGAGGAGAGGAGGAGGAGGGATAAGGGAGTGGAGAGGGGAGGGAAGAGGAAGTGGGGAGGGACGAGTGAGGTGAGGCAGGAGAGTGGAGGGAGGATGAGAGGAGGGGGGAACAGATGAGGGAGCGGAGGACAGTTGAGGAAGAGAGAGGGATGAGGCAGGGGAGGCAGGAGAGGGGAGGAAAGCAGGGGGGGAGAGGAGGAGGAGGGATAAGGGAGTGGAGATGGGAGAGGGGAGGGAAGAGGAAGGCAGGAGTGACGAGTGAGGGGATGCAGGAGAGTGGAGGGATGAGAGGAGTGGGGACAGATGAGGGATCGGAGACAGGAGAGGAAGGGAGAGGGATGAGGCAGGGGAGGGATGAGGGAGGGGAAGCAGGAGAGGAGCAGGGAAGCGAGGGGAGGAGGAGGAGGATAAGGGAGTGGGAGGTGGGAGGGGGAGGGAGGGAGGGAGAGACGGAGAGCAGGAGAGGGATGAGGGAGGGAGGGGGCAGGAGATAGAAAAGGAGGAGGAAAGCAGGAGGGGGAGAGGAGGAGGAGGGATAAGGGAGTGGAGATGGGAGAGGGGAGGGAAGAGGAAGGGGGGAGGGATGAGTGAGGGGAGGCAGGAGAGGGGAGGGAGGGATGAAAGGAGTGGGGACAGATGAGGGCGCGGAAACAGGAGAGGAAGGGAGAGGGATGAGGCAGGGGAGGGATGAGGGAGGGAAGGTAGAAGAATAGGGGGAAGGCATGAGAGAGGGGAGGCAGGGGATAGTAACCGGACCTCAGAGCAACCTACCTGCCCCTTGCCTCATTATCGGAGATGACGGTAGAAGTGATCAGCCCTCACTTATTGATGCTTATAAATCCTATTATTGCCATAAACAGAACCCGTTTCTGTGATGCTTTTCGGCAAAACAGCATTTTTTAAACGAGCATCACTTCGCTGAAACGCGTCACATTTGTCTGTGTTCTGTTTATAGCAATAAAGTGAAGGTTTATAAACGTCAAGTGCTCATGACTTCTCCTGCAGGGATGTATGGGCGTGCACCCAGGACACGAGCATCACCACCTTCTTCCAGAGGCCGAATGACTATTTATACAGATCTGTATCAGAGAGGACAGGAGAATATACCGCACGCTCCTGACAGGGGGAGTCATGGTTCTCTTCTCTGGTCATAGGTTTACAGAACAGCAACCTGGCCCTGGGGGTGCGGCACATTGTACAAACACAGCTCTGCTGCATAAACTCAATCCAGCTGAGCGCAGAGCTCCCCCTCCCGCCCGTCTGCTATATCATCTGATTTCCAGGAATCACAGACCACTTTCACTTTCCACCTAACTCACCGAATTTAAC
>ONZH01008284.1:0-41110 GCA_900303285.1 Rhinella marina
ATAAGTTACTCTATACGCTGTTGCGTACAAATTCAATTCATTAGCGATGAAGACTCCTCCCCAGTAGTTCCGCCCTCTTCTCCAGTGCGAGAGGAAGACGAGGCAACTCAGGCAATTAAGATGGCGAGACAGCGAGGCTCTGACTGGGGAGGCATGGTGTGGGGCACCGACCCCTATGAGGAGAAGGAACCGGAGGAGATCTACGTCTCTCAACATGTCCGGCAGCCTAAGAAGTCGGTTGAGGTGCCCGCTGAGGAGTTCCCGCTCCGCCCCGCAAGGACTACTCCCTTCGCCAAAATTTGATGGTCCCTGAAGCTGTTACCCAGAACGCCCTGACCCTCTGGGAATACAAAAACTTGGTAGAGGAGTGGGTTGTGCAGGTGTTGGAGCACCAAGCAGGAGCGTAGAAAGGGTACCGTTATGTGGTTCAGTGTCGAATGGGGAGTTGGTTTTATCGCAGATGAGGAGACGGCAGAAGAATTATACGTGAACCGCCGTTCCGCCCGTCCGCCACAATCTCCACGCAGGGGATTACGTGGAGTATACCCCTATGAAGAGCCTCCAAGGCCCCTTTTCTACTGGGGTGAAACTCCTTACGCGACCAGCTACTGCTGCAGCGCCCCCGGAAGACTGGACTGAGGAGGCCCAGGCCGCAGAAGAGGCTCGGTGTTCCCATGAGACCAATGATGGGACTCTGCGATCTGAGGAGAAATCCCAAGCTCAGCTGGAAACCCTGATACCAGAGTTGCCGCCGCCACCGATCCTTCATGTGGGACAGATGACCACCAACAGTTTCGTGTACCAGCCATCGGTGGTACAATACCAACTGCCATGCCCATGGCAGGTGCAGGCCGCACAGTCCGCCGCGCGGAAGACCGTTACCGGAGCCCTTACAGCCGGAGATTCTGTCACCTTGTATGCCGGCGGGAGGATCTGGCCCCTACAAGGTAAAGTGCAAGGCCCAAGTCGCCATGGCCCTTGCTAGTGTGACCGCCTGGTCACTACCAAGACCATCCTTGAGAGGTCGGTGGAGCTCTGCTGCCGCAGCCAGTGTAGCTTTCATGAGGCAGGAGCGCCCTCTCATGTCTTTTAGCTCCAGCAGCAGTGAAGAGGACCTGCAGGCCCTTAAGTAAGGATCCTGCAGCTTTTATGGGAGCCACAATGTGGACTTTACTTGAAGGGTGAGCACTAGATGGCCTTTGTTTTTATTTTTGTTGCCCTGCGTTTGTCCTCACCCAGATGGACATGGATTGTCAGGACTCCCCCCATCAAAAAAAAAGTTTTAACCAAGTTGCGCATATATGTGCGCCTCATGCCTTTTTCCCCCCGTTTCAGGCTATTGGGGAGCCCCTTGAAAGAGGGTTTTTTAAGGAACCTTTGCTGCTATTTTATTACCCATTTGGATTACAATTACCTATGTGGATTACAAATTACAACTGAGTTTGGGACTCTGTTCCAGTTGCATGACAAGCGTCAGAAGAAAAGAGACTTAAACGTGTCCGTGAGCATACTATGTAGGTGGTATTTTAAATGTTTACATTATACCCATAATGTATTTGCACTATATTGTTTGCAATGGATTGTCTGCACTAATGTTTTAACCTTTCAGGTTCAAGTTCATTGCCCATTGTGTGTATTTCTTTACAGGTACCGCAATGTGTCCTCATATTCACTTTATTGTATAGTGGATGTTTGTACTATGCACTTTGCCGGATAGACAGCACCTTAATTGTTCTACCTCCAATATACATACTTCCTCTAAGGGGGATTTCAGATCTGACCATTTACGCTGGATCTGGCCCAGGGTCCGCAAGGTGTCGAAACGATGGAGCAAGCCTCTGATCACCTCCTTTTTATGCTGGTTCGGGTGGTGGTGTGTGCCATCGTAATCCTGCCTGTCCATCCGCCGGACTATGTATTTCAGCTGTGCAGCAGAGCTAAATGATGAGGATTGCCTGGATGCCATTTTCTAAAATTCGCTCTGCCTCTGAGGAGTGCACGCCACGGCCTCTCGTCCTGTGTACCTACGTATTACGTAATTGCGTAGACAATAGTACGCTGAGGATTCGTACGCTATTTGTACGCTCATGCGTACGTCTTCTAAGAAGTCGCGTACATTTTTTAAAAGACTGTTCGTTATTAGTGCGTGAATGTTCGCTAATAGCATATAATAACATATATTTTGTACGCAAATACAACGAATCTATTAGTTGAATATATGAATCTTAGGAAAAGTTCGGTGAATAAAATTTTGAATGAGTCGCTCATCTCTATACAATATCCACAATTTGAATCACTAGACCAGACAATAATCCATATATAGCTACGGTTATGTGGTGGTGCTAACAAACAGCCTGTGTAAAACACACTGAGGGACATTTATCAATCTACAAGCTGAAGGACCCGGCTTCACCCGGGTATATTTAATCTATGTCATTTAATGTTTGTGTGTGTGTGTCGTTAAAAGATATCGAGAGTGACCTCTACAGTGCCTGCCCCTTAACAGAAACATCCACAGCGCCCTCCCGTTTAACTGTGACCTCCACAGCAGCTAGGGTGGCCACTGTCTTCAGCCCAGAAAGCCAGACCTCACCGGTCATTCCCCCAAACGTGAAGCCACGCCCCCAGTTCCCATGAAGCCACACCACTAAACATGAGGCCATGCCCCCTGGCTCTGTGATGACACGGAGGAGAAGCTGTCTGAACATGAACTACTGAAAGGGTGGACATCCCTACGTCCGTCCAGGCACTGCGCCAGGCGGAGGACAGGGAGCCAGAAAACCGGACTTTCCAGCCTAAAGCCGGACATCTGGCCACCCTAACATCAGCCTGCCCCTAGGGTGGCCAGAGGTACAGTTTTAGGCTGGACAATCTGGCTTTCAGACTCCCTATCCACCTTCCGGCGCAGGGCCTGGAAAGACACAGGGATGTCCACCCTTTCAGTGGCTCATGCTCAGACAGCTTCTCCTCCATGTCTTCATGGAACCAGGGGGCGTGGACTCGTGTTTAGGGGTGTGGCTTCACGAGGACCGGGGGCACAGCTTCACATTGGGGGGAGGCTGGACATTCTGGCTTTCAGACTCCCTGTCCTCTGTCATGCGCAGGGCCTGGATGGACACAGGAATGTCCTTTTGAACAGCTCACTTTCAGACAGCAGCACTGTGCAGTCTGAGCATTAGCTGCAGGGAGAAATTCACCCTCCCTCCCTCCCCTGCAGCTGACAGAAGTTGATTTTTAACTTCATTTTTTCAATCCCGGTCAGATGCGGAGTGGAAGGGGCATGGCCTGACTGAGTTGGGGGCGTGACTTAGTGGGGCTTTTAAGTCATTCTTTTGAGGGTGGCTTGAATTACAGGTCGATGCGATTGTAATTTAGGAGGAAACACAGTGGGTAGCAGTTGAAGAAAACATCTTTTATTACTACTGAACGGTAAATATGTGAAATTTACATTATATTAGGTAATGATTGATGATGAGTTAGTCTAAAACATAAGTTATATTTATGGTAACCGGAATACTTCTTTAACAGTGTCATCCACAGTGCTCTGCCCCTTTAAAGCAGACCTACAGCAGTAAACTGGCTAGGTTGTTATGGAAACCTGGTGTGTGTGGAGACTAGCTGCCTGTGAGCTTCTATTGGCTGATAAGGGTCATGTGACCAGGCTTCTATTGGGTAATGCAATTTTTGGGAATATCTCAGGAACGGTACATCCTGGAGAGCTGAGACCCATTCTAAAATCTTCGTAGACACCTGATGTACCTGTGTGCCAAATTTCGTTATTGTAGCTGCGATGGTGCGGATTCCTTAAGCGGACACACACACACACGAAGAAGATTTATGCCACTATTGTGGTGTAAATAAGTCGCACACTATGTGAGGGCAATGATTTGCTACTTTTTAAGCTTCTCGACACTTTTCTGAAGTGGTGAGACTTTTCTGGAGGGAGGGGCTTCGCACAGCCTGCTGGAAAGTATACGCCAGCCCTGCCGTAGACTTCAGTTTCTGGCGCACGGACTGCCAGTGATTTTCTTAATTTATAAGCGGCATCCACCTCTTTGAGCCATAGAGCCTAATAGACAAGTCAATATTGTCCTTATTGATTGGCTGTGAGGTTGACTCCAAGGCATTCTGGGCAAGCCTATCGGTCAGGTGTTCCTCTGTCTTCATATTCCCTGCCCTATCTTCCTCACTAGTGTACTGAAATTGGTATGCAAAATGGCAGTCACATTCATGTGTGATTTGTCTGAATCGAATTGCCAAAAAGACATCTGCTTCGTTTGTAAGAAGAATTTTTGGGAAATCAAAATTTGCAGCAAATTTCATTTAGATTCATTTACAACAGATTCACTCATCTCTAGCATCTCTTAAAAGTATGTATAATATATCAGAAAACCCACATTATAGCCAAGACTGCCATATTGTTATTCCTTACAAAAGGTACAATGTTCTTACACTTGAATGGTAGAGGATGCTGTAATTACACTGCACCACCGCTACAATCTAGACAGTTAATTAGTCCATCATATTTATTACTGAAACTTTCTTAAAATGTTGGAAAAAAGCCGAAAACTCATTCTAGAAGTGGTTGGCATGAAAAAATTGCAGATTCCCCACATGCAACTTTTCATACATTTGGCGCAAAGTATGCTAATACAGACTCAAGCAAAATTAACTTCACATATTACCCTCATAATAAATCTACCCATTATGTATACAGAGTCAGACTATATCATCATAAATTTTCTTTATATTTCTTTCTGCATGTAATTAAGTAGCATAAAAGCTCTACCTCACAGTTTTCTCACACTCTGTTTTCTGGTATTTTCTATTTTTAATAAAGAGCCATGGTTTTGTCTGTGTGACGTAGACAATTTGTTTTTTCCTGTCTATAGCAGTAGTTACATCTTTATATTTTTGTCGCTTATCCTCTTAGTCTTACGTTTCTACTAACTGCTGTGCCATGGCCAAAACCACCCATATTCTGCTGTCAGTGTGGGCAGCTTCCTGTCTGCAACAATTTGTTTATGTGGAATCTATCTTTTAGGCCCTGTTCACAGCTGCATTTAGAATCCAGTTCCTTGATCTGGCTGTGAATCAGGCTACTGGAGCCCACCGAATCTGGCATTGCCGGATATGACCGTGTACTACCAGATCCCCATTGACTATAATGGGATTAGACGGAGATTCAGCCACTCCCCAGAAAATAAGCTGAGAGTTGGCTAGACTAAAACCATTGCATGCAGCATTTTTTGTTTGTTATTGCCTGATGAAGGGTCTGATCTGGACCCATAAAGCTTTGCAAGTTAAATAACAAATACATCTCCTGAACCCAAACTGTATCCTATCATGTTCTCGCCACACTTTTAAGTCCTGATTCTCTTTCTCTGTACAAGTTGTGGCATGCCAGAAGACTCCCTCTCTTGTATTCTTCCATGACTGGTTGTCGGCTATGGTTCTGTGCACTGCTAGGAAGGATGACAACATATTACACTCAGTGATCATAGGTCAGAGTTATTGTTCTTTACTATGTATGTGTGTTGTTTGTCTGTTTTATATGTAATATATTTAATCACACTCAGTAAATATTTACTATCACTTAACCTGTTCAAGCCTATTTATTCTCAGATCTTTGAATTCACATTATAACAGTGGCCATTCAGATAAATAGTGATGCATGCGATAGAAGATTATGCTGTTATTCATAGGGTTTGAAGAATGCATCCCTTTAGTGCAATAAATTGAATGACTGTCCTTTTGACAGCTGTCATTCTGAACTTTAGGCACCATGGGTGTTCTAGTACACTCTGATACCTGCCTTTGTCACCAAGAAATATTGTTTCATCCCTATACATCTGTTTATAATCAATAGCAATATTGAAATAGGCTGAAAAAGACAAAAGTCCATCGAGTGCAACCTATATTTCTACAGTGTTGATCCGGAAGAAGGCAAAAATCCCTATGAGGGAGATGCCAATTGCCGTATACATTTATTTCTGACTCTAAATATCTTGAATCAATCTCTAGGCCGATGGCCTATCTGCAGCAAGTCTGCAAGTCTTGTGCATATAACAGATATTCTGTCTTATGTTTAAATTATAAAATTACCTAAGGAGCAAGTGTCCCCTGTCCTGTCTGCCAAAAGTATGCATTGTTCTCCAAGTATTATACCACCATAAAAGAAAGACATTCTGTAGGGCACTGCAGTATGCTATAACATAGTAACATAGTTTATAAGGCTGAAAAAAGACATGTGTCCATCCAGTTCGGCCTGTTATCCTACAAGTTGATCCAGAGGAAGGCAAAAAGCTCCTTTGAGGTAGAAGCCAATTTTTCCCACTTTAGGGGAAAAGATTCCTTCCCAACTCCAATCAGGCAATCAGAATAACTCCCTGGATCAACGACCCATCTCTAGTAACTATAACCTGTAATATTATTGCCCTCCAGAAATACATCCAGGCCCCTCTTGGACTCTTTTAGTGAACTTACCATCACCACTTCCTCAGGCAGAGAGTTCCATAGTCTCACTGCTCTTACAGTAAAGAATCCTCTTCTATGTTTGTGTACAAACCTTCTTTCCTCCAGACGCAGAGGGTGTCCCCTCATCAAAGTCCTGGGGATACATAGATCATGGGAGAGATCTCTGTACTGACCCCTGATATATTTATACATAGTTATTAGATCTCCCCTCAGTCGTCTTTTTTCTAAAGTGAATAACCCTAATTGTGATAATCTTTCTGGGTACTGTAGTCCACCCATTCCAGTTATTACTTTAGTTGCCCTCCTCTGAACCCTCTCCAGCTCTGCTATGTCTGCCTTGTTCACAGGAGCCCAGAACTGTACACATGGTCATACAGCAGTATACCCCAAACATATACTCTGCTACTAAAACTTACATACATTTACTTTCTGCCAGCTAATGTTGGCTTAGTTCACACTAGGATTTTAGGGATTCATTTCCCTTACATGTTTACAACTATGTAACAGATATCAATGGAAGCAGAAAATAAAGGTTTAGACATGTTATCTTATTGTTGTTTGGCCCCTCTGATGGGATCTGTTCTCATATTTTTGGTGCATAAATTAGAAGGGGGAGTGGACCTGTGTTATTTGAACCAAGCTTTAGGCCACTTTCACATGAAGATATTTGCAATCTGTATATGGCTCGGATGTACTGGAATCCGCCACTAATGTTAATGAATAGAGCTATTCACATGGGCGCATAATTTCCGCCAATATTTGAAATCCGCAGCATGTCCAAGTTTTGTGCATATTTGTTTTCAAACGCACATTACAGTCTATTGAAGTGCATCAAAAATGCAAGGAAGAAAGATTACGCAAGTAAACCCTGATGAAATCCTGAAGCAATACTGATGATAAAACTGATGGTATATTATCAGGAATCCGTGCATAATCCAGAGCCAGAATACTGACGGATTTCAATATGCCTTGGGCTAAATTAGATGAAACTGACAATATTGTGTAGGACAAAGACTCCATTCTGCAGCTTGCTGTAATTTAATCATTTTTTGGGTATGGCTACACTGGTTGTAGCCAGGATTACAGAGCAGCAGGTTCAACAGGATTATGCATTTAACATCAAATATCAAAAATTGTTAATCTGAGAGAAAATAGCGGCCATTAAAGGGGTAATGCCTTGAATAATTTTCATACCTGTTATGCTGTTAATAGCTGTTTTAAAGTAATTTACAGAGTTTCCTCCATAACAAATACTCTTTTCAGCCATTTTTTTCTTTATTGCTGCTGCTAATCTGTACTGCTTGGGGCAGACTCTGGACTGAATCAGCTACACTGCCATGTTACTACAGAGAATCAGCTTCTGGTGGTGTCAATCTGGGGTGGCCTTCCACAGGGTGATTCTCAAGCAATGGGTGACGAGAAAAATGGGAGTTTCTTTTTTTGCGGGCATGCAAAGGAAAAGCAAAACTACAGCAGGTGTAGTAGAAATTCGTGCCATACCTTGTAACTAAATGTTGTAACTCTTCACTGGATAGCATATAAATGGCAAACATTGGGAGAGATTTACTTAGCTAAATGGGCAAGAATTCTGACTTTATGTGTGCCAAATAAAGGATAGGTCATCAGTATGTGATCAGTGGGGATCCAAATCCCGGGACCCCCACCGATCAGCTGTTCCTAGGCCAGTGACAACACGTTCATGTGTCACATGGCCTAGGTGCAGTTCAGCCTCATAGAAGTGAATGGGGCTGAGCTGCAATACCATGCACAGCAGCTATTCAATGTATAGCACTGTGCTTGGTAAGGACGGGGAAGGCCTTGGCTCTCACAGGAGAACCGGTGCCTTCTGCGATCAGATACTGATGACTTATCCAGAGGATAGGTCATCAGTATTAAAGTCTTGGAAAACGCTTTTAAGATAATATACACGTGAAGCATAACCCTTCTATGATGAGTATCATGACAGCAAACAATACAATAACACTTGTTAGATTGTGATTAGAGATGAGCGAGTAGTGAAATATTCGAAAGTTCGAAATTCGATTCGAATAGACCGCGATATTCGACTATTCGACCGAATTTAGAATCCCATTAAAGTCTATGGGAAAAAAAAGCTCGCCACTTGGAAAAATCAATTCGACCACTTGGAGGTCACCAAGTCCACCCTGAAACCTCAGAAAAGGATGCCAACACTGCTGGAATGCAACTGGGACAGCAGGGGAAGCATGTCTGGGTGCATATAACGTGCCCAAGTCGCACTATTACGCCACTATCACAGCCTCTCAACAATACACTCCAAAGACAATATAACCTCTCTGTAAAGTGAGACCATACAAGGAAACCTTCTTTCCTCTACATTGCCATGGACCCCAAGCCAAACTAGACAAAAAAGAAGATAAAATTCTGCACCCCTTAAAATCACGTTGCCTATGACAACCACAGATGGCATAGGCAAGGGGGAAAGCAATCAAGCCATCACTATTTTTCCCTCTGTGCCATCCCTGCCTTGCCCAGGCACATGTCCCAAAACATCATCCACGCCCGAGTAACACGGTTACTGCAAAAGGCCATTTGACCACCAACACTTTGGTTTGAGGCCGGGGATGCTACATCTCCCTGACAGCACACTGGGTGAATGTTGTGGAGGCGGGGACGGGCAAACCTGCTACCCCCACCCAAGTTTTGGGCCTTGGTTCTGTCTGGATTTCCGCAACCCTTACAGACAGCTCGGCAAACCCCTCCTTTTCCTTCTAGATTTGTTAAAGGGAACCTGTCACCTCCTTTTTACAAAATGAGCTGTTAACAGTACCTTAGAGTAGACCCCAGTGTGATCCTATTGCTGTAGGTGAAACTCAGAACTGCCGGATGAAAAGGCTGGAAACAGAACTTTTAATCTTGCTGCGCTGTCTTTCCGGTGTGGGCTTGAAGTCAAGGGGGCAGCGGCCTCCTTGCTTCAAGTCAAGAAAGCCACTCCCCACTTGCTCTTGACTGACAGTTAGCCGGGGTGCCGGGGATCGCAGAAATCTCGCGCATGCGCGTTGCGCGAGTGAGTACTGCGCGATCCCGGCACCCGGCTCTTCATGTTGCCGGCGCTTCAGTACTCAGTGCGCATGCGCCGCCTTACTATGCGAGCGCGCTTGGGAGCTCGCATAGTAAGGCGGCGCATGCGCACTGAGTACTGAAGCGCCGGCAACATGAAGAGCCGGGTGCCGGGATCGCGCAGTACTCAGTCGCGCAACGCGCATGCGCGAGATTTCTGCGATCCCCGGCACCCCGGCTAACTGTCAGTCAAGAGCAAGTGGGGAGTGGCTTTCTTGACTTGAAGCAAGGAGGCCGCTGCCCCCTTGACTTCAAGCCCACACCGGAAAGACAGCGCAGCAAGATTAAAAGTTCTGTTTCCAGCCTTTTCATCCGGCAGTTCTGAGTTTCACCTACAGCAATAGGATCACACTGGGGTCTACTCTAAGGTACTGTTAACAGCTCATTTTGTAAAAAGGAGGTGACAGGTTCCCTTTAAATCTGTCCACCACCCAGTCAAGTCCACAAAGTCCAGTCTCGTCGATAGCCTGCAGAAACTGCAGGGACCTCACTCTGACCCTCCTTCCTCCCACCCTGCCCAATGTTATCAACCCAGTGTTCCCACCCATGCAAGAATCGCAGGAGCTATCTGAGGATTTTGTTTGTTCTGATGCCCAAACACTGGAGCAAGCTCCATCTCTAGCTGATGGTGGTGTGGAACGGGCACTAAAGTGTAAAATGATTAGGGACGATGATGAGACACAGTTGCCAGCAAGGGAGGCTGTTGGAGCAAAGTGAGGCAGTGTAAGAGGAGGTGGTTGAGTATGACGAAGTCAGTGACCCGACCTGGCCCAGTGTCATGTCTAGCAGGTAAAGCAGTGGGGATGTTGAGGGATGCGTAGGATCGCAAAAGGCAGGAAGAGGCCGTGGGCTGGCCAGAGGCTCATGGAGAAGGCAGGCTACAGCCCGCAGGGCCGCATCTCTTCCCTATAACAGGCCCCCACACAAAGCTCTCCCATCGAGGGCTCTTAGGTCCTTGTTGTGAAAATATTTTAATGAGTGCGCAAAGTTAGCTTGAGGTGAGCCCTCGAAAAAATTATATGGAGGCCCAAGAGGTGAGCCCTCGAAAAAATTAAGTGGAGGCCAAAGAGTTGAGACCTCTTAAAAATTGTATTAAGGCCCAAGAGGTGAGCCATAATAAAAATTGTTTGTAGGCCCAAGAGGTGAGACCTCTTAAAAATTGCTTGTAGGCCCAAGAGGTGAGCCATGATAAAAATTGCTTGTAGGCCCAAGAGGTAAGCCATGATAAAAATTGCTTGTAGGCCCAAGAGGTGAGCCATGATAAAAATTGCTTGTAGGCCCAAGAGGTGAGCCATGATAAAAATTGCTTGTAGGCCCAAGAGGTGAGCCATGATAAAAATTGCTTGTAGGCCCAAGAGGTGAGCCATGATAAAAATTGCTTGTAGGCCCAAGAGGTGAGCCATGATAAAAATTGCTTGTAGGCCCAAGAGGTGAGCCATGATAAAAATTGCTTGTAGGCCCAAGAGGTAAGCCATGATAAAAATTGCTTGTAGGCCCAAGAGGTGAGCCATAAATATTTTTTTTTTTTTTTTTACGGAGCAATTCTACGGCGGTTAAGGAGGAGGAGGAGGAGGTGGAGGAGGAAATGGCACTTCATACAGATGGCACTTCACTTTTGGCTGCTTTCCACTGTTGGAGAAGCAAAGTCCGGGTCAATCCACTTGCTGTTCATTTTGATTAGTGTCAGCCTGTCGGCACTGTCGGTTGACAGGCGGCTGCGCTTATCGGTTATAATGCCCCTGGCTGCGCTGAACACCCTTTCTGATAGCACGCTGGCGGCAGGGCAGGCAAGCACCTCCAAGGCGTACAGGGACAGTTCCAGCCACGTGTCCAACTTGGAGACCCAGTAAGTGTAGGACGCCGAGGGATCGGGGAGGACAGGGGTACGGTCTGCCAGGTACTCCCGCAACATCCGCCGATACTTGTCCCTCCTGCTGATAGCGGGCCCCGCAGTGATGGAAGTTGCACGAGGGGGTGCCATGAACGTGTCCCACACCTTGGAGAGTGTTCCCCTGGTGGCTGTGGGCCTGATCGATGTTGTGGGACTCTGGGAGACCCTCTCCTCTCTGCCGCCAGCGATGGTGGGTGGGAAAATCTCCATCATGTTCTGCACGAGTTCCCTCTGGTATTCCAGCAATCGATTCGTCCTCTCCTCTACCGGAATAAAACAGGAGACGTTATCTTTATACCGGGGGTCCAGGAGTGCGAAGACCCAGTACAGTTTGTTCTCCACTATCCGGACAACACGTGTGTCCCGGGAAAAGCAGCCCAGCATGAAGTCAGCCATGTGTGCCAAACTCTGAATAGGCATGACGTCACTGCCCCCACCAGAAGGATCACTTGCCATTTCCTCCTCTTCCGCCTCCTCTCCGCCCCATCCGCGCTGAACCAATGGGACGCACACAGCCTGACTGCTACCCTCGCCGCCAGCATCCTCCTCCTCTTCCACAGCCACCTCCACGTCGTACTCCTCCTCCTCATCCTCCTCCTCCTGCTGCAACTGCCACCGAGAAGCAGACAAAAGTGTGGTCTGACTGTGTAGCTCCGTTGCGTCTCCTCCTACCCCCGTCTCCTCTGCGTGCAATGCGTTCTCCCTTATTGCGATGAGCGATTCTTTAAGGACGCATAGGAGCGGGATGGTTACGCTCACTATAGCGTCCTCGCTGCTGACCTTCTTGGTGGACTCCTCAAAGATACGCAGTACATCGCATATGTCTGCCATCCATGGCCACTCGTGGTTGGCAAACTGAGGGAGCTGAGTTGGAGGCACGCGTGGATTCATAATCTGGTACTCCATCAATGCTCTCTGCTGCTCACACACCCTGGCCAACATGGAATAGGTGGAATTCCAGCGAGTCGGCAGGTCGCACAACAGCCGATGTTCAGGCAAATGGAGGCGTTGCTGGAGTTTTTTTAAGCTAGCAGCAGCTACAGTTGACTTCCGAAAGTGAGCGCACAAGCGCCGCACTTTCACCAGTAGCTCTGCCAGGTTGGGGTAAGTCTTTAGAAATTTTTGGACTACCAGATTAAAAACGTGGGCCAGGCATGGTACGTGATTGAGTTCGGCAAGCTCCAGAGCCGCCACCAGGTTACGGCCGTTATCGCACACGACCATGTCTGGTCCTAGCTGCAGCAGCGACAGCCACATCTCCGTCTGCTGCAATATGGCGTCCCTCACCTCTGGGGCGCTGTGCTTCCTGTCACCCAAGCTGATGAGCTTAAGCACCGCCTGCTGACGTCTCCCCGCGCCAGTGCTGCAATGCTTCCAGCTAGCGGCTGAGGGCGATGTTAAGGCAGAGGAGGAGGATGAGGAGGAAGAGGAGGGGGGTTTATCAGAACCCCTGCTGGCAATCTTGGGCGGGGGTGGTAGGTAGGCCGTCTCTGTTTGCGACCCCGTCCCCGCTTCCACAACATTCACCCAGTGTGCCGTCAAAGAGATGTATCGTCCCTGGCCGCAAGCGCTTGTCCACGAGTCGGTGGTCAAGTGGACCTTTGCGCTGACTGCGTACCTCAGGGCCCGCCTGATGTTACGCGACACGTGCTGGTGCAGGGCGGGGACGGCACTCCGGGAAAAGTAGTGGCGGCTGGGGACGGAATAGCGAGGTGCGGCAGCCGCCATCAGGTCGCGGAAGGCCTGCGTCTCCACAAGCCTAAACGGCAACATCTCCAGGGCCAGCAGTTTGGAGATGTGGCAGTTTAAGGCTTGGGCTTGGGGGTGACTCGAGGCGTACTTCCGCCTGCGGTCGAACGCCTGCGAGATGGACAGTTGATGGGACGAGGAGTATGAAGGTGCAGGCGAAGAGGCGGGGGAAGGGGAGGCTGAAGGAGAAGGCCCCAAAGTAGCCGAGGCAGAGGCAGATGTGGAGGTGTCCTGGCTGGAGGTCTGGACCGCAGTGGCAGCACACAACAAAGGGGAAGAGGCAGTGGCAGCAAGACCGGGCGCAGGTTGTATTGCGTTTGCTCTCTTCCACTCAGCCCAGTGCTTGACTTCCAAGTGACGCCGCATGCCTGAGGTGGTCATATTGCTCTTCTCAGAGCCCCTACTCAGTTTTGAGTGGCAGAGTGTGCAAACCGCGCTCAGTTTGTCATCCGCACAAACATTAAAAAATCTCCACACCACAGAAGTACGAGGCCTCGATGGGGGAGCTTCGCGCGACTGCCTGCTGCCGGGAACAGCTTCGGCCCTGCTGGCTGTGGCCTCACTTCTCTGTCTGGACTGTCCTCTGCCTCTGGACATCCCTCTGCCTGTGGACATCCCTCTGCCTCTGGACATCCCTCTGCCTCTGGACATCCCTCTGCCTCTGGACATCCCTCTGACTCTTGCTGCCTTTTTCGGTGCTGTGCAGACCACCACCTCTCCACTGCTTTCCCCGCTGGACATCACCCCTGGCCAAGTGGGGTCGGTCATTTCGTCATCCACCACCTCCTCTTCCACTTCCTCACTCTGCTCCTCCTCCTGCCCACTGGACATTCCAACAGCCTCCCTTGATGGCAACTGCGTCTCATCATCATCATCGCTCATGATAACAGATGCTGGTTCAGGGTCCACATCAGCAGGAGATGGCGAATACTCAAGTGGTTGGGCATCACTACAAACAAATTCCTCTGGTAGCTCCAGGGATTCTTCCGGCACATCTGAAAAAGGACCCGAAAAGAGCTCCTGGGAGGGGTCAAGGGTGGGATGACTCTGTTGGCCAGGTGTGGAGGAAGGAGGGTCAGAGTGAGACTGTGTGGATGACTGGCTGGTGGACAACTGTGTGGAAGCGCTATCGGCTATCCATTGCACCACCTGTTCACACTGCTCAGGCCTCAACAGCGGTGTAACCCGCCCCCTGCTTAACTGTCCCATAAAGGCACGGATTCTGGATGAGCGGAATCCTGGCTGCCCCTCACCAGCACGCATTGTATCCCCACTGGCTTCAACAAGGCCCCCAACAGCATTTCCGCGCCCTCGTCCACGTCCACGTCCGATTCCGCTAGCCCTCCGCATTTTTTTTCTTGTTACAATATTTGGCGTACACAGCCGTATACTACCAGGTCAGACGGTGTGTATTAACACCACGTATATAACAGTTTTGCAGGCACGCAGAACGCACAGTACAGGTGCCAAATAAAAGGCCTTTTTTTTAATATTTCTAGGTACACAGCCGTGTACTACAAGGTCAGACGGTGTGTATTAACACCACATATATAAGAGTTTTGCAGGCACGCAGAACGCACAGTACAGGTGCCAAATAAAAGGACTTTTTTTTAAATATTTCTAGGTACACAGCCGTGTACTACAAGGTCAGACGGTGTGTATTAACACCACGTATATAAGAGGTTTGCAGGCACGCAGAACGCACAGTACAGGTGCCAAATAAAAGGACTTTTTTTTAAATATTTCTAGGTACACAGCCGTGTACTACAAGGTCAGACGGTGTGTATTAACACCACGTATATAACAGTTTTGCAGGCACGCAGAACGCACAGTACAGGTGCCAAATAAAAGGCCTTTTTTTTAATATTTCTAGGTACACAGCCGTGTACTACAAGGTCAGACGGTGTGTATTAACACCACGTATATAAGAGTTTTGCAGGCACGCAGAACGCACAGTACAGGTGCCAAATAAAAGGACTTTTTTTTAAATATTTCTAGGTACACAGCCGTGTACTACAAGGTCAGACGGTGTGTATTAACACCACATATATAAGAGTTTTGCAGGCACACAGAACGCACAGTACAGGTGCCAAATAAAAGGACTTTTTTTTTAATATTTCTAGGTACACAGCCGTGTACTACAAGGTCAGACGGTGTGTATTAACACCACGTATATAAGAGTTTTGCAGGCACGCAGAACGCACAGTACAGGTGCCAAATAAAAGGCCTTTTTTTAAATATTTCTAGGTACACAGCCGTGTACTACAAGGTCAGACGGTGTGTATTAACACCACGTATATAAGAGTTTTGCAGGCACGCAGAACGCACAGTACAGGTGCCAAATAAAAGGCCTTTTTTTTAAATATTTCTAGGTACACAGCCGTGTACTACAAGGTCAGACGGTGAGTATTAACACCACGTATATAACAGTTTTGCAGGCACGCAGAACGCACAGTACAGGTGCCAAATAAAAGGCCTTTTTTTTAAATATTTCTAGGTACACAGCCGTGTACTACAAGGTCAGACGGTGTGTATTAACACCACGTATATAACAGTTTTGCAGGCACGCAGAACGCACAGTACAGGTGCCAAATAAAAGGCCTTTTTTTTAATATTTCTAGGTACACAGCCGTGTACTACAAGGTCAGACGGTGTGTATTAACACCACGTATATAAGAGTTTTGCAGGCACGCAGAACGCACAGTACAGGTGCCAAATAAAAGGACTTTTTTTTAAATATTTCTAGGTACACAGCCGTGTACTACAAGGTCAGACGGTGTGTATTAACACCACATATATAAGAGTTTTGCAGGCACACAGAACGCACAGTACAGGTGCCAAATAAAAGGACTTTTTTTTTAATATTTCTAGGTACACAGCCGTGTACTACAAGGTCAGACGGTGTGTATTAACACCACGTATATAAGAGTTTTGCAGGCACGCAGAACGCACAGTACAGGTGCCAAATAAAAGGCCTTTTTTTAAATATTTCTAGGTACACAGCCGTGTACTACAAGGTCAGACGGTGTGTATTAACACCACGTATATAAGAGTTTTGCAGGCACGCAGAACGCACAGTACAGGTGCCAAATAAAAGGCCTTTTTTTTAAATATTTCTAGGTACACAGCCGTGTACTACAAGGTCAGACGGTGAGTATTAACACCACGTATATAACAGTTTTGCAGGCACGCAGAACGCACAGTACAGGTGCCAAATAAAAGGCCTTTTTTTTAAATATTTCTAGGTACACAGCCGTGTACTACAAGGTCAGACGGTGTGTATTAACACCACGTATATAACAGTTTTGCAGGCACGCAGAACGCACAGTACAGGTGCCAAATAAAAGGCCTTTTTTTTAATATTTCTAGGTACACAGCCGTGTACTACAAGGTCAGACGGTGTGTATTAACACCACGTATATAAGAGTTTTGCAGGCACGCAGAACGCACAGTACAGGTGCCAAATAAAAGGACTTTTTTTTAAATATTTCTAGGTACACAGCCGTGTACTACAAGGTCAGACGGTGTGTATTAACACCACATATATAAGAGTTTTGCAGGCACACAGAACGCACAGTACAGGTGCCAAATAAAAGGACTTTTTTTTAAATATTTCTAGGTACACAGCCGTGTACTACAAGGTCAGACGGTGTGTATTAACACCACGTATATAAGAGTTTTGCAGGCACGCAGAACGCACAGTACAGGTGCCAAATAAAAGGCCTTTTTTTAAATATTTCTAGGTACACAGCCGTGTACTACAAGGTCAGACGGTGTGTATTAACACCACGTATATAAGAGTTTTGCAGGCACGCAGAACGCACAGTACAGGTGCCAAATAAAAGGCCTTTTTTTTAAATATTTCTAGGTACACAGCCGTGTACTACAAGGTCAGACGGTGAGTATTAACACCACGTATATAACAGTTTTGCAGGCACGCAGAACGCACAGTACAGGTGCCAAATAAAAGGCCTTTTTTTAAATATTTCTAGGTACACAGCCGTGTACTACAAGGTCAGACGGTGTGTATTAACACCACGTATATAACAGTTTTGCAGGCACGCAGAACGCACAGTACAGGTGCCAAATAAAAGGCCTTTTTTTTAATATTTCACAGCCGTATACTACCAGGTCAGACGGTGGGTATTTACACCTGGTATACAAAAAGGGTATTGCAGGCACACAGAACCCAGAACACTAGAGCCAAAGAAACTGTATTTAAAAAAAAAAAAAATGTACACAGCCGTATACTGCCAGAAGATCAGATGGTGCATATACACACTAGGTATATAACAGGGTTCTGCAGCCAAAAAGAACGCAGAACAGTAGTGCCAAATATAGTTTGGTATGTAGCAGAGCACCTAATACACCACTAATGCCTCTCTCTGTCCCTACTCCAGCAGCTATCCCTGAATACAGCAGCCGTTCTCTGCAGAGTGTATATAGTAGTAAAGCTATCACTGTACTGCACTATAGTAGCCCTGATAAGGGCTTTTAATCACGCTCCTGCCTGTCCAACAGCTAAAACCTATCTCTCCCTTCTCCAGCCTCTGTCCCTGACTAAGTTCACGCAGCATATGCGAACGAGCAGGAAGACCTGAGTTATTAATATTCGAGGTCACGTGGTTTTTCCAGCCAATCCATGTAGAAGCAGTTTTCGCGCTGCCAGCGTGCTCCGCGGGCCTGTCATACCCCCCCCCTGCATGGTGATTGGTGGAAAAAGAGCGCCAGGGAAGGTGGGAGGGGAAACGAATTCTAAGTGCGCCATCGCCGTTATACTCGATCGAAATCGAGTATGCCGAATAGCGTAGTATTCGATCGAATACCGGCTCGATCGAACACTACTCGCTCATCTCTAATTGTGATCACATTTTCTCATGTAAATTTAAAGACAAGAAGTACAACCAACTACTTTCTTACAGTATTACTTACAGCTTGTTTAGGTAGGGTGTCTTGAAAACATCGTCCTAGAGGTTTGTAGGTGACAGGTCGGGATGGTGCCGCCTTATTTCCTTCAGGATGAGGTAGTAAGTGTTGGCTACCACCTCCTGCTGTTCCTTCAGCTCCAAGTCCCTCAATACGATGAACTTGTATGGATGCATTGGGTGGGTGATGAACTCGGACATTTAAAAGTGGTGGAAGGACCTGAACTATGAGAAGAGATAACGTAAGAGATAATGTATATCAGAATTAATATTGAGGTAGAGATGGAAATGATAAAACACAAGAAAGAATGGTGATAAATGAACAAAATAAAGTACAACAATAATGATCAGTGTGGCTTTAGATGTTTGGTAGTTCATCTACTGAATGCAGAATGGAAATCTATATAAAAAATTCAGAGGTTGCCTTACTACAGACATAGGTGACATATCACCTGGATATACTGCCAGTGTCGCAACTGGCTCCTTCCAACCACTCAAGTGAAGACCAGGTAAGTGATGCACCACTTAATCTCCTGTTTTAACAGGAGGAATCCCAGGCTCAAGACTCTCACTAATTAACTGAAACCTTGGGTGGCTACAAAGAGTGTCTTCAATCCTGGAGGACCCAAACGTATGTTTACTATAGCTTTCAATGGTCATTCTGTAATCGTCCATTATAATGGAAAGTAAACACTTGCTGCCAGGTCCCCCACAGTGTACAGCTGATTGCTATAAAGTTATGTTAGTGGATTTATTTATCTATATTTAATGCAATATAGGTGATTTTCAGGACAATTCTTAGGATTTCTAAGCAAAATACCTTCTGCAGAGCTGTGTCCAGGCCCCAGTGGTACTGTAAGAGCAGACTGGCTGATTTTCACCCCTTTGCCTTCAGGATCATCATCTCCTGTAATAACTTGAACAGCGTAGACTGCATGTTTCCCTGAGGATGCCTCCATTCCTTCTCCTTCATTCACCTCACTTGGACTTCGCCCCACACCCCCTCCCAGAACAGCAGGGAACTGACAAAATCTTCCTGTGAATTCCGGAGGGCATAGACAGTGATTGTTGGAGGAGCACTGGCCACCGTTCATACATGGTATGGGGCAAACCACTGTGAAAAACAAAACATATAACATCTGATCCCTATATCTCTGTACACATGGTACAATTAAAACAGTAGACCCATGTAGCACATATTCTTGCAGCCATTATCAATCAGCAATCAACTAAAGTGAATTTGTAGACAGTCAATTTTAACAACTCATGGATTTGGTCATCCACATGGTTTATGGCCGCACCATGGTTTTAAACTCCGTCTTGGGCCTGTGTTGGCTGCTGTGTGGGACAAGATCCTTAGATTGGTTGCTGTCATTGCTGTAATCTAGTTTAGTGTTTTCATCTCACTAATAGCTGGAAGTTGACCATAATTTGCAGTAGTTTGGGGAACTACTTCAATTTTTTGATAACTTCTTTACATGTTTTCACTTTATGTGAACATAAAGGGCTTATGCTGTGTTCACAGTTGAATCATGGTTTCCATTATTACAGGATCCATTCTAAGTTCTATTATTTTCCATTTCATAAGACATAGTAGTACCAGTTGACTGCTACAGACAGTAGGTGTGGACCCACTGTATCAACCAACTGGTTTGGCTTTGTGCTAACCCTAAATCCGTCATCCTAGCAGTGCCTCTGTATTCACCCTTTAACCTCTGTACAGGGATCTAATCTTCGCTGTGAAGCTACCAGGCCACTACCTCTTGATATAGTCCTTGTGTGGTTGGCGGCTGACTCACTGGGCGCCAGGCAATATGCACAGTCTAGAGACAGAACGTATCCTTGAGACAAGTCTGAGGTCTGGGCAGGTGGCAGTAGGGCAGTCCGAGAAATGGGCTAAGGTCAAGGATGGTGACTAGAATTCAGAGTCGGTTGTCAGGCAGAAGTTCACTACACTGGAAGTCAGACAGAATATAACACCTTTGCTGGAATACTAGACACTAGAAACATAAAGCTCAGGCAACCTACCACTGGGGAGAATGCCTTAAAAGGGTTGTCCAAGTTATAATTATTGATGACCTATCCTCAGGATAGGTCATCAACATCAGATCAGTGGGTGTCCAACACCCGGCACCCCGTCGATCATCTGTTTGAAGAGGAGGTGTGCGCTGTGCCAGTGCTGCCTCCTCTTCATTGTTTACCTGCTCATCATAACATCCGCAGCGGTGAGCAGGTGTAATTACACCTAACCGTCCCGTTGAAATGAATAGCACGGTTAGGCACCACCACCGATCTGATATTGATGACGTATCCTGAGTGTAGGTCATCAATAAATATAACTTGGACAACCCCTTTAAGTACCCAGTGTTTTATGCCTGCTGCTGCCTAATAGAAGTTCAGTGATGGCAGACCTGGGAGCTTCTGTTTATACCTGTTGCTATACAAACACGTAGGCACCATGTGATCACATGTGATCCTCCCAATGTCTACCAACTCTGTCTAAAGAGGCGAAACAACTGATATCAAAGATAGCTGTATGTTACAGCTGCAACTCACTGCTGATGGTGGAGGCTCAGCTCCTGAGACTACACCATGCATGCACTGTAAATGTATGTTTCTTCATGTTAAAGAGGACCTTTCATGCTTTTTTTTTACAGTAGCTAAATACCTTAACTCGTAGGGTACCCTCCGCTGATGCTGCCACCCGTGACCGTTCTTCAAAATAGCGCTCCTGCGCCCCGCTGCGGCCCCCTGTATTTTTCCCGCTCAGTATGTTAATACTGAGCATCGGTACAGGGAGGAGGAGACGCCCAGGTTTCTCAATGGGCGTCTCCTTCTCCCTGGCTGTGCCGCAATCCAATCACATCGGAGAGCGTCACAGCCAGGGAGAAAAAAACTCCTTGGCTGTGACGCTCTCCGATGTGATTGGATCGTGGCACAGCCAGAGAGAAGGAGACGCCCATTGAGAAACCCGGGCGTCTCCTCCTCCCTGTACCGTTGCTCAGTATTAACATACTGAGCGGGAAAAATACAGGGGGCGCAGGAGCGCTTTTTTAAAGAATGGTCACTGGTGGCAGCATCAGCGGGGGGTACCCTACGAGTTAAGGTATTTAGCTACTGTAAAAAAAAAGCATGAAAGGTCCTCTTTAAGGCCCACCAACCAACAATGTATATTTATGACACAGGGAGGGCTGTAAGGGATGTGTACATGTTTACAGACAGTTTTTATGGCTCAAGTGCATCTAAAATTAAAAGAAAAAGCATCTCGTCTTGAAGCAAATTGTTTTGAATATAAATATACTACTGATGTGTCTACAGTTCCTATTCAAAGCTGTGGTCACAGGCTTTAAATAAACCTTGTGTAGTCTGATCCTGCGGTCATGATTTCTTTCATTGTCCCTCATTTCTTGCCAATAGAAATGGTGGATTAGGAAGAAGAAGATTGATTTAACAGAAGTGCATACCCTTTACCTTTTATATGTTTCTTGGACTAGCATTTATAAGTAATGCAGAAATATGTTAATGTCTCATAATACCAGGATGAAACAAATATACATTATACCGAATGACATAAAGATAGAAAAGATAAAAAATGCATTTCATTACACATAATGAGACACTGTTAATTAATTAAAATTAAAATGAATAAATGACTATCAATACACATACTACTATTATATTCAAATGAAAAACTGACTAAATATGTAACTAAACAATAAATTAATTTTTATGCACAATTGTAATGCAAACCAGCTGAGTAAATAAGATAAATGTGGATTATCAATTAAAATATAGTTTATGCAAAAACAAATGTCAAGTATTATTGCAAAACTTTTATAAAATTATTACTATTATTACTGAATTATTACTATTTTGAACTTAATTTTAAGTGGCCACTGTTGGTTCCTTTATATTTGTCATTGGTGGTCTATGCTAGATAGACAGACTGAATAATACAATGAAATACTGTAGGTCACTTTATAGAGAGTGTGAATTAAATGTGTCAGGGACAGGAGCATTCCTTAGGAACACTTGTTCACAATAATTGCTCTGTCTAAATGTGCACCCTAAAAAACATTCGTTTACTGGGGTGATAGCATCGCTGACGTAGACACCAAAATCATTGTTTCTTGACAGTAGATTATTTACTGTAAATATGGACTTGCTGCCTGGAAAGTGACCTCAGTAGTGAACACTGGTCCCCATACAGTGGGGTGATTGCTGTATGTAAATGCAGTTCTCAACTCTGCTCATGATCAGGCAATTATCAGGAACGGTTGGCCCATATAAAGGGGCTTAAAGGGAACCTGTCATCTCCGAAACACCCCCTGAACTAGAGTAAGCATTGTATAGTGTAAGTGATGCTGAATCCGATTATGTAAGTTTTATCTTCATACTCACTTCCATTCCAATGCTGTGCTCCCACAAACCAGCAGTAAAATGCATTGAGAGGACTCTTCTTTGAGTCCTCTCCATTATGTGAGTGAGCACTGGAGTCCAGTGAGTGCATTTTACTGCTGGTTTGTGGAAGCACAGCGTCAGAATGGAAGTATGAAGATAAAAATTACATATTTGGATTCAGCATCACTTACACTATACAACACTTACTTTAGTTCAGGGGGTGTTTCGGAGATGACAGGTTCCCTTTAAGCCTTAAAGGGGTTGGGCTATCTCATTCATTAGTGGCATATCACCAGGATATGTAATATGTAATCAATGTCAGATAGATAAGGGTCCTACTTCTGGGACCCTCACCTATCACTAGAAGGGTCTCCCAAAGCGAAGTAGAACTCACCGCTCCTGCACAACTTGCTCTCCCTTAACTTCTATGGGAGTTTCAAAAAGGGCAGAGTGAGTGCACCCAGCTATTTCTGGAACTCTTATGGAAGTAAATGGAGAACGCACAGCGCAAGTGAGGCCACCTCTCTATTCACCTCTATGAGAGTCTTGGAAAGCCAGCGCTTGGCTATTTTTGGCACTCCCATAGAAGTGAATGGAGAGCATGCTGTGCGTGCGCTGTGTGCTCTCCTTTGCTTTTGTGGCAGGTCCCAGAGGTGACATTGATGGGAATATCCTAGCGATATGCCAAATATGTGTGAGATGGGCCAACCCCTTTACAAATATGCAAAATGAACATGAGTTAAACAATTAAAGTTGTGTGTCCTCGATAAAGTCACTGTAATCACTAACTTTAAGAACTACCGTACGTGGCACAGGAAAGAGAGAAGTGGATGGCCTTCCAGTCAACACCTTTCACACAACAGACACATTTGATATTTCTCAGAAACAGATTGGAGCACAGGTATATTTTTGTGCTTTGTACAAATCTCTATCCTGATAATCACCAACATACAAATTCCTATTTGCTTGTGTCATGGTGCCACCCTGCTGGAAAAAAGCCAATTTTAATCAATGGGCCTCAATAAAAAAAACAAAACATTAGTTCTTTATTATATTTACTAACTGCACCATTATTTTTCTAGTATCACTATTGCTCAGTGTGAAGACAGTTGCTTTGTACCTATGTGTACAGTATACAGTTATATATATTATGTATAGTAATTAAAGTACAATGTGTCACAGTAAAATATCTCATTTGTCTCTTTGTCGATTTATTGCAGAGAAATGACTATGGCCTATAGGATATGCTATCTCTGTGCCTACGTCAAGCCTCAACTGGCCAGAGTCTATGAGTGGAACAAATACTCACCCACTCTAAATCCAGATCCTGTCAGCGTGTCTGTGGAACCTCCATTCTCAGCTATCAGCGTCATGTTGCTCCCTGGTTTGCAGACGTCATGACAATAGCCTTTGTGACATGTCCTTTTACATACTACAGGGGCAAATACCACCTTGAAGCGCTCACGTGACGCAGCCGAAGAAAAGTAACAAAAAAATGTTCCCAACCAGAGGATCAGGATAGAAAATGTAGGATAGAAACGTGCTGGAGCCATGCTCAAGCTACAGAAAGTGTCCCCTGTGTGTTGTCTATGTGTATTTAGCCTTGTTTGTTTGACACTTCACTGTCACTGCTTATTATTGCCTGTTACCTCTCATGATTACCTCGTCCGGAATAGGACAGCGTTCACGACAAAGAATTTACCGTCCACTTGGTGGGACTGCTATAGGAAAGCTGTACTACAGGACAATCCTATGTGTACTTGTGCATAGTGTAAGTGAGTCACCTAATTATACTTTCTGGACATATGCTCAAAATCTCATCTCCTACATATCTGCTACGATATGCTATATATCGTCCCATAGAATGAAGAATGCAGCTAGATTATACCTGCTTCTAAGATCAAATGTAGATTTCTATGCTTAGAATGTTATTACCTACCAGAAAAATTAAACTCTCTAAAGAAAGAAAAAAAAATAAAAGAAAGGCAGACTGGAATGCGAGAAATGATGATGAAGGAACGGATGAGGAGATCCAAAAAAGCAGTCAGCTAGAGGGAGAAAAGAAACAAAGAGAAAGCTTTCGCAGACAGATGTAGGCATGCACATAGACAGTGACAATCACTGAAGCCGGAGGCTCTGGTAAAAAAATGTTTTTCCGGATGGGAGCAATGTCTTGAGAGCAGCCAGGGAAGAAACAGAGAGTGAGAAAACAGGAAGACGGAGGAGGGGGAAAAAGGGAGTTAGAGAGGCAGGCAAGGGAGGAGGGACAGGCACTGAAGGTGGGAGTAGTCTGGAAAAGAGGGAGAACAAAAAAAAAGTTACATACAGCAAAAGGCATAACGTAAAAGTGCATAGACACAAAGGGAATATACTGAGTGTGAACACATTGACATAATCATACCACAAGTGTGACAAACTGTGAGTATGAGACACCGCAATAAGTGCAGAGAGGCAGATGAAGAGATGGTACATTTATGAGACATCACAGACAGTGAATGAAAAATACACCAAACTTGTGTCTCCTACGTGGGAATTTAGGTCTAGTATATCTGATAGAATAGAAAAGATATTCTTCAAATCTTTTACATGCAATAAAATCCTTATTCTGCTTATACTGTACACATGCAGAAACATAACATACATTTACCCTCATATTATCAAACATAACAGTTTTTTATTTCATATTACTGCATGCATACATTTATCCCCTCTCTACCATGCTGGACATAATATGGCATATGTATGCTAGTTAGGGTGGCCACTTGCTACACTCCAAAAAAGGGACATTCTAGTCCATTACCCCCAACTCCCAAGTCACGCCATAACCGTGCTGTCAAAAAAAAAAAAGACTGGAAGACCTTAAGGGGAGCTGTGTGGAACCTGGAGTGCTTCTCTCACCCTCAGTCAGCCACAGAGTGACATGTTGGCTGGGTTTAGTAACTGACTTGGGGTGAGAGAGATGCCTCCGTCAGTCAATTTGTGCCTGCAGCTCACATTCAGGGCAGTGGTGCTGTCTGAGCTTGGAGCCACAGAAAAAGAGTGCACCCCAGAGTTTGTCCAGGCCTTGCACCAGACGGAGGACAGGGAACCAGGAAACCGAACAGTTTGGCCTAAAGCTGGACCTCTGGCCACCCAGAGTGCTTGTTTTTTGTGGAATAAGTTGTATACTTAATGCCTGAGGCCTATGAGGCAATGCTAACATGCAGGAGGTCTCAATTACATCATCACTACCTCCTGCGCCGGGTCACAGGTGGCGTGACGACGTCATCACGCCACCAGAGACCCAGCACAGAGGGCCTGTGCTGTACTGCCAGGACATCAGTAGCCGCAGGGTGGAAGAATGAAGTGAGCAGACAGCAGAAGCGAGGTATTTCATTCTTTTTTTTTTTATTTGGCTTATGAACACTGCTGGGGGCACTATATTTAAAGAGGCACTACTGGGGAGTAGGGTGGTCTCTTTATAATTAAAGAGACCACTGCTGTGGGGGCACTATATTTAAAGAGGCCACTTTTTTTGTTGGGGGGGGGGTTATGTAAAGAGGCCACTTCTGGGGGGGGCAGTTTATGTAAAGAGGCCACTACTAGGGGGGATTATATGTAAAGAGGGCACTACTGGAGGGGTCATTATATTTACTGGGGCCTAAAAGGGTATGATTAAGAAGTAGGGGCATAAGAGGAGGCATTAATAGTAAATACAGTATATGATAGGCACACCTCCTTCTGGATTGTATTTAAACCAACCATACAATGCAGAAGGAGGCGTGCCTATCATATATTTGAAATATTTACCATTTCCACACACTGGCATTGGGTGGTCCAGTGGATAATGAACCCTCCAACATCCAAGGCATTAACGTGAGAGCCTCCTTATTCATTGAAATTAATACTAAATAGATGTCTTCAAGTATGCAGAAAGAAGTTGTGTTCAGGAGACTGCATCACAGTGATCTGTGCAGAAATGAGAAAAAAAGGAAAGAGAACGACTCCAGTCAGAAAAGACATCACCTGTAAGTTTGGGGGCCTAAATTATTAATGACTGGGTCATGGTGTAGCGGTATTATTTGGCCTTTATAAAGTGTTATTATTGGCAATGTTGGCCACGTATTCTGTAAAATTTACTTTATTGTGTTTTGTTATGTACATGATTAACCTCATCTCTGAAATCCCTCAGCCTCTCTGCCTTCCCCCGGTTCTTGGGGACCACTGGTTTAATGTATTGAGAAACAGCAATTTTTTTGTGGGGTGGAAATCGAAAAAATACAATTCTGTCTTTCCGATTACATTTTGGAGTGTCGATGGGTTGCTGTGGCAGTGAGCACTCTCTGTCTTACCACTCAGATGAAGGAGTCGCCGAACATGCCTACTAAAGTCTATGGGTCCGTAAAAACCACTGGCACAACATAGATGGCGTCTGTCTTCTGTCAGTGGTTTTTAAGGACCATAGGTAGGAGATGCTTTAAAAATGCCTTTTCAGCCTAGCAGGGTCTGTGGTACATGGATGACGCATGGAGGGCAAAAACGGACACTCAGACAAAACACTGATGCTTCACAAACACCTTCACAGATGTCATCACGGATGTGTAAAAAAAAAAACCTTACACTACATGGGCAAAAGTGAACATTCGTGAAAGAATATGTTGTTCTATAGAGCTCACTGAATTTAATTGTAATACTGCCGCAAGTCAGTCCGTGAAAGATCATTTCTGCTAGATATTCCACCATCAACTGTGAACGGTGTTATTGCAAAGTGGAAGCGTTTAGGAACCACAGCAACCCAACCAAGAAGTGACAGACCACATAGTCACTGTACAGACCGAGATCAACATGTTCTGAAATGTATAATGCATAAAAGTCACCAAGGTTCTGCTGACTTTGTTGGGGGGAATTTATCATACCTTGCACTCGTGAATTCTGGCTTCAGAAAGCCAGAAAATAGGGCTTTGCAACTTATGGGGTTACTTGAAAAAAATGTGACTTTTGCATTTTTACACCACTCACATCAGTGAAAAAGTAGGCTTGCTTAATGATGTTAATGAGTTTCAATTATTGGATGGAGTGGTATAAAGCATGCTGTCACTAGACTTTGTAGCAGTAGAAACATGTTCTGTGGAGTGACAAATCAGGCTCCTCTACCTGGAAGTCTGATTAATTAGTCTGGGTCCTTTGCCAGGAGAGTCCTATGCCAGGAGAATGTCAGCTGCCTGACTACATGGGGTCAACTCGAGATGAGTGAAGTTTTCAAAAATACAATGTGGACGCTTCCCAAATTTTCTCAAAAAATTTGATTTGATCTGAATTTATTTGTGACGAAGCGTGTCAAAAATCAGCTGCAGAGAGCATGTATATCAGTGAACAACACTGTGCATTGCAGAAACATGCATAGCTAGTCTGCTGTGGTAGTGAAAGAGCTACTGTGCATCAGTATGATATGCAGATGATAGGCATCACTCTTAGAATCTCTTGACACTTCACTTATTTGGTTAGTTACGGGGCCAAAACTGACCAAATAACTCAGGTGTGAACTCAGCCTTACAGGTCAATGTTAGCTCCAGGTATAAAGATCCGTTCAGAGGCCTAAGATGCTACTATAGAGTGAAACAGCACTTTCTTTTTACACCGTCAGCTGATTCCACATAGATTTCTACAGAACCTGCACTCTGATACAAGTAGTGGACCCATGACAGAGTGGAGATGGTGTCAACAGTAATTTTGTATTGACATCACTTTTTATTATTCTCTTCTTCTGAGCCGTCACAAGAACAACCCCAAAAAAATGGATCCGGTCTTTTGAGCATCCGCCTTCACACTGTCGGAATTTGGTCAGTAAAAACAGAACAGAGATGACACGTGATTTTGTATTTGTATGTCTTCTGTGTTTTGTACCCACTCCTGCTGTTGGCTTCCAAATCTTGAGCATATCCTGATGTAAAATACTGACAGTGTGATAGAGGCCTTACAGATGCTCCAAAGACAGGATCCATTGTGTTTTTCATTTTTCCGTCCTTCTGTAAGATCAGAAGAAGGGTAAAATAAATGGTGATGTCAACAAGGCCAATCAGGGACACTAGTGGTGAGGGTGGCAACTGCATTAGGAGTCAACAAAGTGGCCAGGTCACAGAGTAGGGTGGTTGGCAACCGCATGAGGAGTCAACATAGTGGCTTAGTTACAGAATAAGGTGGGTGGCAACCACATGAGGAGTCAACACAGTGGCCCAGTCACAGAGTGGTGAGGGTGGCAACTGCATTAGGAGTCAACATAGTGGCCCAGTCACAGAGTAGGGCGGTTGGCAACCGCATGAGGAGTAAACACAGTGGCCCAATCAGAGAGTGGGGAAGGTGGCAACCCCATAATGAGTCAACATCAACAGAAAGCATTTAAATCACTAAAACAGGAGGGAAGCGAGGAAGCATTGAAAAACTATAAGGAAAAAAATAGAATATGTAAAAGACAAATAAAAACAGCCAAACTAGAGACCGAGAGATTAATCGCCAAAGAGAGTGAAACTAACCCTAAAATGTTCTTAAATTTTATAAATGGTAAAAAGTATAAACCTGAAGGTGTTGGCCCCTTACAGAGTAATGAGGGGGGAGTTGCAGAGAGCGATGAGGAGAAAGCAAAGCTACTAAATATCTTTTTCTCCACTGTATTCACTGAGGAAAATAAACTGTCAGATGAAATGCAGAATATAAAAGTAAATTCCCCATTAAAAGTGCCCTGTCTGACCCAGGATCCTAAGAGTATTAAGTAATGTCATCACCAGACCCTTATTTCTGATGTTTAAGGACTCTATACTGACAGGGAGTGTTCCACAGGATTGGCGCATAGCAAATGTGGTGCCAATATTCAAAAAGGGTCCAAAAACAGAGCCTGGAAACTATAGGCCGGTAGGTTTGAAATCTGTCGTGGGTAAACTGTTTGAGGGTTTTCTAAGAGATGCTATCTTGGAGTACCTCAATGAAAATAAGCAAATAACTCCATATCAGCATGGCTTCATGAGGGTTCGGTCATGTCAAACCAATTTAATCAGTTTCTACGAGGAGGTAAGTTCTAGACTGGACCGCGGTGAATCAATGGATGTCGTATATCTGGACTTCTCCAAAGCATTTGACACGGTACCACATAAAAGGTTAGTATATAAAATGAGAATGCTTGGACTGGGAGAAAATACGTAGGTGTACGTGGGTAAGTAACTGGCTCAGTGATAGAAAACAGAGGGTGGTTATTAATGGTACATACTAAGATTGGGTCACTGTCACTAGGGGGGTACCACAGGGGTCAGTATTGGGCCCTATTCTCTTCAATATATTTATTACTGATCTTGTAGATGGCTTGCACAGTAAAATAAGAATTTTTGCAGATGACACTAAACTGTGTAAAGTAATTAACACAGAACAGGACAGTACACTGCTACAGATAGATCTGGATAGACTGGAGGCTTGGGCAGAGAAGTGGCAGATGAGATTTAACACTGACAAATGTAAGGTTATTAGAGATGAGCGAGCATACTCATCCGAGCTTGGTGCTCGTTCGAGTATTAGGGTACTCGTAAGTGCTCGCTGCTCGGACGAGTATCTCGCCATACTCGAGGAAATGGCAACTTCCGCATCGTGCTTTTTTGGCGCCTATAAACACAGCCAATCACAAGCCAGGAGACTCTTCGGTACACCCAGCATCACGTGGGGCCCTTACATGTCGATAGCAGGGGTTGGCTGGCCTGATCAGGTGACCCTGGAATATACTAGTAACTGGCCGCGGCGCTCGGCTCAGATGCCGTCTGGATGTCGTTAGGGATAGAGCTGCTGCCTTTCAGGGACAGTGTTAGGGCCTTCATTTAGTTCTCTGTTAGGCAGGAATCACCCACAAAGAACCCAACAGCCCTTCTAAGGGCTAGAAGAAATTTTTTTTTGTCTCCTGGCTTGGCTGGCAGGCTGGCACTAGTAGTGCAGCTATCGCCATATCTAACCCTGTTTTTTTTTTTTATTGTTCTATCTTAGTGATACAAATCCATTGCACAAAGCAGTGTGGAACCATTCTGTGTGTCACAGTTCAGCACACTCACTCCAATCTATATATACTGTCCAGGTGACACTTTCTGTACGTCACAGAATACAACCAAGTCATTTGCTACCAATATCATCTACAGCTTGATCCAGAAAACTCTCTGTGCGACATTTGTCTGGGTCGCAGACTAAATAGCCACCGTTAACAGGGTGTCAGTCAGTTTTACCATAGTTCCTGCACGTCACGTTCCCAAAAAAACAAAATATAAAAAAAAAAATTATTTTTTCAGTTGTTTTAGTTCAGTGATACAAATCCATTTTACTCAGCTGCGTGTAACTTTTCTGTGTGTCACAGTTCAGCACACTAGCTCCCATCCGTATATACTGTCCAGGTGACACTTTCTGTACGTCACAGAATACAACCAAGTCATTTGCTACCAATATCATCTACAGCTTGATCCAGAAAACTCTCTGTGCGACATTTGTCTGGGTCGCAGACTAAATAGCCACCGTTAACAGGGTGTCAGTGAGTTCTACCATAGTTCCTGCACGTCACGTTCCCAAAAAAACAAAATATTAAAAAAAATATATTTTTTCAGTTGTTTTAGTTCAGTGATACAAATCCATTTTACTCAGCTGTGTGTAACCTTTCTGTGTGTCACAGTTCAGCACATTCGCTCCGATCCGTATATACTGTCCAGGTGACACTTTCTGTACGTCACTTAATTCTACCAGACTGAACAAGTTTGTGGGTTTCAGTACACCAGGCCCGTTTAATTTTTTTTTTATATCATACACTTATATACAAACAATGTTGAACCCCAGGGCTAAGGGTCGAGGACGAGGGCGTGGGCGTGGGCATTCAATTACTGCAGGGGGCAGAGGCCGTGGTCCTGGGCAGGGTGAGACAGTATCTGCTGATGAGGGAGCTGTGGAACGCCGCAGAGTTACACTCCCTAGCTTCATGTCTCAACTTACAGGGACACGTGGTAGAGGACTGTTGAAACCACAACAGTGCGAACAGCTGATCTCGTGGATTGCGGACAATGCTTCAAGTAATTTGTCCACCAGTCAGTCTTCCACGCAGTCCACCCATGTTACCCAAGGGAGCACTCCTATGGCTCCTCCACCTCAACCTCCTTCCCCCCAGTCTGCCCCCTCCCAGGAAAATTTGGAATGCGATCCGGCATACTCTCAGGAACTGTTTTCTGGACCCTTCCCAGAGTCACAAACCACTTCTCAGGTTGCTGCTGACCTCGTTCCCGATGCCCAAGTTTTCCAACTGTCGCAGTCTGTGGGTGATGATGGTGACAATGTTGAGTTAGTGGAAGAAGTTTGTAAAGAGGTGTCAGACGATGAGGAGACACGGTTGTCAGACAGTGGTGAAGTTGTTGTTAGAGGAGGAATTCCGAGGGGGGAGCAGACTGAGGAATCGGAGGATGATGAGGTGACTGACCCAAGCTGGGTTGATATGCCGAGTGAAGACAGTGCTTCTGAGGCGGAGGCGAGTGCTGCACCAGAACAGGATGGAAGAGGCAGTGGTGTGGCCAGAGGGAGAAGCAGGGCCAGAGCTGGTGCACCAGCAGCAACTGTTTCACGTAGTGAAGCTCCCGTGGCGAGGCCTAGATGTTCGCAAGTCTGGAGGTTCTTTAAAGAAAGTGAGGATGACCGACGGACTGTGGTGTGCAACCTGTGCCACACCAGGATCAGCAGGGGTGCCACCACTACTAGCCTAACCACCACCAGCATGCGCAGGCATATGAGTGCTAAACACCCCACTCAATGGAACTAAGGCCGTTCACCACCTCCTGCGGGTCACACCACTGCTCCTTCCCCTGTGTCACTCGCTGCCTCTGCTAGTCAACCCCCTGCGTCACTCGCTGCCTCTGCTAGTCAACCCCCTGCCCAGGACCCCGGCACGAGCGCCTCCCGCCGGAAAACCACACCTTCGCCTCCACGATCCTCCACAGTGTCCACCAACGTGTCCCAGCGCAGCGTTCAGCTGTCTTTACAGCAGACGCTGGAGCGCAAGAGGAAATACAGTTCCACCCACCCACATGCCCAAGCCCTCAACGTCCACACCTCCAAATTGCTGAGCCTGGAGATGCTGCCCTATAGGCTGGTAGAGACCGAGGCCTTTCGAAATCTCATGGCGGTGGCTGCTCCTCGGTATTCCGTCCCCAGCCGCCACTATTTTTCCCGATGTGCCGTCCCAGCCCTACACCAGCACGTGTCACAGAACATCATCCGTGCCCTGACCAACGCTGTTTCTGAGAAGGTCCACCTAACCACGGACACGTGGATAAGTGCTGCCGGGCAGGGACACTATATCTCACTGACGGCACATTGGGTTAACTTGGTGGAGGCTGGGACCGACACTGACCCTGGGGCCGCTCATGTACTGCCCACACCGAGGATTGCGGGGCCTACCTCGGTCACGGTCTCTCAGACGTACTATGCCTCCTCTTCCCCCGACCCCTCCTCCTCCTCCACCGAATTACCATCCGTGGGCACGGCGCCTTCAGTCGGTAGCTCTAGCCGCAGCAGCAGTGCCGTGGGTAAGCGCCAGCAGGCGGTGCTCAAACTGCTGAGCTTAGGTGACAAAAGGCACACCGCCCAAGAGCTGTTACAGGGCATCACGGCGCAGACCGATGTGTGGCTGGCACCGCTGAACCTCAAGCCAGGCATGGTTGTGTGTGACAACGGGCGTAACCTGGTGGCGGCTCTGCAACTCAGCAGACTGACACATGTGCCATGCCTGGCCCACATGTTCAACCTAATTGTTCAGCGGTTCCTCAAGACATACCCCAATCTGTCTGATTTGCTCACCAAGGTGCGCCGCATCTGTGCGCATTTCCGCAAGTCAAGCACAGATGCTGCCACTCTCAGGGCAGCGCAGCGCTGCCTACAACTGCCCGCTCACCGACTGTTGTGCGACGTGCCCACGAGATGGAATTCCACATTAAACATGTTATCCAGAGTTTACCAGCAGCGCAGAGCGATTGTAGACTGCCAGATGTCATCTTCCACCAGAACTGGTAGTCAGGTCTCTCAGATTCCTCAAGTCTACAATGAGGAGTGGACGTGGATGTTTGATATCTGCCAGGTGTTGAGCAACTTTGAGGAGTCAACACAGATGGTCAGTGGCGATGCCGCCATTATCAGCCTCACCATCCCGCTGCTTTGCCTGTTTAAAAACTCACTGCTCAGCATGAAGTCGGATGCTTTGCGCTTGTCACAAGAGACGGTGGAGGAAGATACGTCGCTTGATAGCCAGAGCACCCTCCTGTCTGTTTCTCAGCGCGTATCAGAGGAGGGGGATGAGGATGAGGAGGAAGAGGAGGAGTATGTTGGCGAGACAGTAGAGGGTACCAGTGCTCAGTCCTTAACTCTTGAGCGTGTATGGGCTGAAGAGGAGGACTTGGAGGAGGAGGAGGAGGAGGAAATGGAGAGTCAGGCCAGTGAGGAGAGGGAATTCTTGCGTGTTGGGACTCTGGCGCACATGGCAGACTTCATGTTAGGCTGCCTATCCTGTGACCCTCGCGTTAGAAGAAATTTTTCCAACACCGATTACTGGGTGTTCACTCTCCTGGACCCACGGTACAAGCAGAACCTTTCCACTCTCATCCCTGCAGAGGAAAGGAGTATGAGAGTGAATAGATATCAACAGGCCCTGGTGCACAAGCTGAAACAATTCTTCCCATCTGACGCCGCTAGCGGCAGAGGGCATGGTTCTGTGGGCCAAGTAGCGGGGGAGAGGAGGCGAGCAGGCAGCTTGTCCAGCACTGGCAGGGGAACGCTCTCCAAGGCCTTTGCCACTTTTATGTCACCCCAGCAAGACACTGTCACCTGTCCCCAGTCTAGGCAGAGTAGGGGGGAGCTGTACAGAAAGATGGTGACCATACCAACGTCCGTAGCGATCACTCTGCTCCATACAACTACTGGGTTTCAAAGCTGGACACGTGGCCTGAACTGGCGCTGTACGCCTTGGAGGTGCTGGTCTGCCCTGCCGCTAGCGTGCTGTCAGAGCGGGTATTCAGTGCAGCTGGTGGCGTCATCACCGATAAGCGTACACGCCTGTCAACTGACAGCGCTGACAGGCTGACGCTTATTAAAATGAACAAAGCCTGGATTTCACCGGAATTGAAATCTCCTCCGGGAGAAAGCAGCTAAAGATTTAAATAACTTATGTATCCGATTCCTCTTCTCTACTCCTCTTCTCTACTCCTCCTCCTCCTCCATATCGTCTTTGCCTAACGCTGACCCAAAAAACGCCATTTTTTAGAGGTCCAACTGGCACTCTTTTAGCACAATTTTTCAGGAGGGCCCCCTACAGGCCCTCTATTCAAACAATTTTTCCAGAGGTCCACCTACAGGCCCTCTCTCCAAACAATTTTTCCAGAGGTCCATCTACAGGCCCTCTCTTCAAACAATTTTTCCGGAATTCCACCTATAGGCCCTCTGTCCAAACAATTTTTCCGGAGTTCCACCTACAGGCCCTCTCTCCAAACAATTTTTCCGGAATTCCACCTATAGGCCCTCTGTCCAAACAATTTTTCCGGAGGTTCACCTATAGGCCCTCTGTCCAAACAATTTTTCCAGAGTTCCACCTACAGGCCCTCTCTCCAAACAATTTTTCCGGAATTCCACCTATAGGCCCTCTGTCCAAACAATTTTTCCGGAGGTTCACCTATAGGCCCTCTGTCCAAACAATTTTTCCGGAGTTCCACCTACAGGCCCTCTCTCCAAACAATTTTTCCGGAATTCCACCTATAGGCCTTCTGTCCAAACAATTATTCCGGAGGTCCACCTATAGGCCCTCTGTCCAAACAATTTTTTCGGAGTTCCACCTACAGGCCCTCTCTCCAAACAATTTTTCCGGAGGTCCACCTATAGGCCCTCTGTCCAAACAATTTTTCCGGAGGTCCACCTATAGGCCCTCTGTCCAAACAATTTTTTCGGAGTTCCACCTACAGGCCCTCTCTCCAAACAATTTTTCCGGAGGTCCACCTATAGGCCCTCTGTCCAAACAATTTTTCCGGAGGTCCACCTATAGGCCCTCTGTCCAAACAATTTTTCCGGAGTTCCACCTACAGGCCCTCTCTCCAAACAATTTTTCCGGAGGTCCACCTACAGGCCCTCTGTCCAAAAAATTTTTCCGGAGTTCCACCTACAGGCCCTCTCTCCAAGCAATTTTTCCGGAGGTCCACCTATAGGCCCTCTGTCCAAACAATTTTAACGGAGGTCCACCTACAGGCCCTCTCTCCAAACAATTTTTCCGGAGGTCCACCTACAGGCCCTCTGTCCAAACAATTTTTCCGGAGTTCCACCTACAGGCCCTCTCTCCGAACAATTTTTCCGGAGGTCCACCTATAGGCCCTCTGTCCAAACAATTTTAACGGAGGTCCACCTACAGGCCCTCTCTCCAAACAATTTTTCCAGAGGTCCACCTACAGGCCCTCTGTCCAAACAATTTTTCCGGAGTTCCACCTACAGGCCCTCTCTCCAAACAACGTCTTTTTCCTATCTTTTTTTCTCTCCAAACTATTTTTCCGGATAGCTGCCATATACGGTATTAAACTGAGTAGTATACATAGAACACATACCACACTTGATCAAGCTCATAATTGACAATTGTACCGGTTGATGTTAAATTTTTAAGTTGGGGTCCTGCGTCGTCATTCTAACTACATCCGGCTGTTGTCACCACCACACACGCTAGCCCCAGGGGGCACTCCCCTGGCTCTTCCAGCTCAACCTCCTTCCCCCCAGCCTGCCCCCCCACCTACAGGCCCTCTCTCCAGTTCCTGTTTCCAGTTTTATTTGCGCAAACTGCATACATTTTTATTTTTGGGGATAGGTTTGAAAAATAATATTACTTGCGAATCTATATTGCCCAACATTGGATACGGTAGCAAGTAGAAGACCAAACACATGCTGCCCACAGGGTTCAGCAAATTCCTGGTCCACCCACCATTTTTCCGGATAGCTGCCATATACGGTTCTAAACTGAGTAGTATACATACCACAGTTGATCAATCTCATAATTTACGACTGTACCGGTTGATGCTAAATTTTTAAGTTGGGGTCCTGCGTCGTCATTCTAAATACATCCGGCTGTTGTCACCACCACACATGCTAGCCCAGGGGGCACTCCTCTGGCTCTTCCAGCGAAACCTCCTTCCCCCCAGCCTGCCCCCCCCCCACCTACAGGCCCTCTCTCCAAACAATTTACGTCTTTGTCCTATCTTTCTCTCTCTCCAAACCATTTTTTCCGGATAGCTGCCATATACGGTTTTAAACTGAGTAGTATACATACCACAGTTGATCAATCTCATAATTTACGACTGTACCGGTTGATGCTAAATTTTTAAGTTGGGGTCCTGCGTCGTCATTCTAACTACATCCGGCTGTTGTCACCACCACACACGCTAGCCCAGGGGGCACTCCTCTGGCTCTTCCAGCGAAACCTCCTTCCCCCCAGCCTGCCCCCCACCTACAGGCCCTCTCTACAAACAATTTACCCGGATAGGGGACGTATTAGATGTTGTACTGATGTTTTTTTTTGTTCTTCTTTTAATTGCCTCCTGACCTGTGATAGGCAGAGCATGGACACGTCCCCTTAGCTGCAGTGAGAAAGACACTCCCCTGGCCAGAGCAAGCTCTTTTTCCGTTTTCCGTGGTCGAAAAATCCATTAAATATAAGGTCCCAAGATAGGGGACGTATACGGTATTAAACTGAGAAGAATCGATACCATACCGGTTGATGCAACAGTTTTTACAAATCCATTCTGGCTGTTGTCACCACCACACATGCTAGCCCAGGAGGCACTCCTTTGGCTCTTCCAGCGAAACCTCCTTCCCCCCCACCTACAGGCCCTCTCTCCAAACAATTTACCCAGGTAGGGGGACATATTAGATATTGTACTGATTCTGAATTGCCTCCTGCAATAGACGGGAATTGAACCCAGATCAACTGCTTGGGAAGTAGCTATGCTCTCCACTATACCACCAGCAGGCACAGCAACTGATAAGAACAGATACTAAACTTGATTTCAGCTGCAGTGCCAGCATGAGCAGTGGTGTCACCTGCAGGCGGTGATGGACCTTCGTTGCACCTAGTTGGGTGCTTCCCTAACATGTGATGGGTATTTGCCTCGCCTTTCTTGGTCTGGGTGAGCACAATTGCCATGAGGGTAACCACCAGGCTGTTGCCTGAGGATTTGGGGTAATGGTGGGATTAAGCAGCCTCAGAAGCATCCATGCATGCTGCCCCTGCTGTTTCCTGTCCATTTCCGTGGTGTTTCCATCATTTTCTGAGGTTTCCAGGCAAACTTCACTGTGCAGAGCTTTGGTCCCCCGCAAAAATGCTCGAGTCTCCCATTGACTTCAATGGGGTTCGTTATTCGAAACGAGCACCCGAGCATCGGGAGGAAAAGTTTGACTCGAATAACGAGCACCCGAGCATTTTAGTGCTCGCTCATCTCTAAAGGTTATGCATATGGGAAGGAATAATGCAAGTCACCAGTACATACTGAATGATAAAACATTTGGTAACTCTGACATGGAAAAGGACCTAGGAATTTTAGTGAACAGCAAACTAAGCTGTAGAAACCAGTGTCAGGCAGCTAGTGTCAGGCAGCTGCTGCCAAGGCCAATAAGATAATGGGTTGCATCAAAAGAGGCATAGATGCCCGTTATGAGAACATAGTCCTGCCACTTTACAAATCACTAGTCAGACCACACATGGAGTACTGTGTACAGTTCTGGGCTCCTGTGAACAAGGCAGACATAGCAGAGCTGGAGAGGATTCAGAGGAGGGCAACTAAAGTAATAACTGGAATGGGTCGACTACAGTACCCAGAAAGATTATCAAAATTAGGCTTATTCACTTTAGAAAAAAGACGACTGAGGGAAGATCTAATAACTATGTATAAATATATCAGGGGTCAGTACAGAGATCTCTCCCATGATCTATTTATCCCCAGGACTGTGACGAGGGGACATCCTCTGCGTCTGGAGGAAAAGAGGTTTGTACACAAACATAGAACAGGATTCTTTATGGTAAGAGCAGTGAGACTATGGAACTCTCTGCCTGAGGAGGTGGTGATGGTAAGTTCACTAAAAGAGTTCAAGAGGGGCCTGGATGTATTCCTGGAGGGTAATAATATTACAGGTTATAGTTACTAGAGTTGGTCGTTGATCCAGGGAGTAATTCTGATTGCCTGATTGGAGTCAGGAAGGAATTTTTTTCCCTAAAGTGGGAAAAATTGGCTTCTACCTCACAGGGATTTTTTGCCTTCCTCTGGATCAACTTGTAGGAAAACAGGCCGAACTGGATGGACAGATGTCTTTTTTCGGCCTTATAAACGTTACTATGTTACCATTGCCCAGTCACAGAGTGGTGAGGTGCCAACCACATGATGATTCAACATAGTGGCCCAGTCACAGAGTAGGGAGAGTGGCAACTGCATGAGGAGTAAACAGAGTGGCCCTGTCACAGACTAATGAGGGTGGCAACCGCATGAGGAGTCAACATAGTGAGCCAGTCACAGAATGAAGAGGGTGGCAAATTCATGAGGAGTCAGCATACTCGCTCAGTCAGAGTGTGGGGAGGTGGGGGGCAACAGCAGTGGCATTAACAGCACGAGATGGTGGGTGGGAGTAGGAGAAAATGGCAGTAGGTGTGGCATTAAGTGGGTGGCAGCATCAGAATAGCGGCTGAAGCTGGTGGCCAGAAGAAACGGGCTTTTTTCACAAAGTTTTGGTGTGGAATAATCTAGTCTGATGCATCAGACATGAGGGTGTGGAAATCCGGGCTGATCCACACCTGATTCACCTTTAAAAAGGTTAGTCTCTCAACATTTTGGGTGGAAAGGCGAGTTTTCCTTGGGGTAACTATGGCCTCTGCTGCACAAATCACCTGCTCTGATCCCACACTACTGGCTAGACAGGAAAGTTTGTACAGGGCAAACTCGGCCAGTTGCGACCACAATTCAAGTTTGGCTGCCAGCAGTCCAGGGGCTCTTGGATGTCAGGTGGCAGGGTGAAGTCCAAGTATGCCACCACCTGCTGGTTCAGATTCTACTCCATGTCCTGCTGCTGGTGAGTGGTTTCTTCAGTAGGTGGTTGAAGAAAAGTGCTCATTAGAGACTCAAACAAGTTGCTGCTGATGGAGCTGGTGTTGCTCCTGCCCCCTCCTCCTACTCCCTCCAGCAGTCATGGCAGTGGAGCATTAGTGCAGAGGGCCCCCCGGTCAGACCTTCATGAGGATGGATGATGGTGCCTATAGTAGTTCAATTTATCCTTCCTGTCAGCGGGTGGAGAAAACGGCTCCCATTTTGGAGTGGTAGCTAGAGTCTAACATGGTAGAGAGTCAGTAGTCATCCCTCTGCCGAATGGTGATAATACAGCTGTCACTATGCAAGCAACTCAGCATCTATCTGGCAATTAGCACAAGGGACTTGGAAAACCTCCCTGCCTCCATCTCCACTGCATACTGCCACAGTGTGTCGAGGTCGTCCTACTTGTCTTTCTCATCGCCCTCATGCTCCTCTCCTGTCACTTGTGCAGATAAACCACCAATTTCTGTATACATTGCTTGTGTGAGAATGTCCTCCTCCTTCACCAGTTCAGCCCCCACAGGGGGTGTATGAATTTTTGATCACTTTTTCAATTTTTTGTGAAGCGACTAAAATATGGCAAATCGTCCATTTTTTTTCCGCTTTGCCGTTATATTTTTATATTTTAATAGTACAAACGATTTTGCAAGCAGCAATGACTATGATTAGCAGCCCTTTAAAAGCCTCATCCCTTGTGGTCTCCATCATTTCACTGTGATCTTAGAATAGGAAGAAATGTGACAAGCGCTAGGGACAGTGATTAAGAGAGCCTTTAATTGTAAAATATTTGATAGAGAGATTGCACGGACAGTGTATGGAGATCGTAGGGAGGCTTTTTACACACTATAGGGAGAGCATAGGGAGTCTAATTGAACAGTGTCCCTGTTGGTTAACCAATAAGCAATTCTATTGAGCCTTGATTCACTTATTCTAATACTACTGCTATTGGGGTGTCCGCATTGGTCTATTTTATGGTTATTTGGGTTTCTACCTTGTTTTATAGATAAGTAATTCCATTCGGACTTGAATCTCAAATTGGGGTGAAAAAGCGGTCTAATACTACTGCTATTTGGGTGTCCACATTGTTTTATAGATAAGAAATTCTATAATGCCTTGATTCTCTAATTGGGGTGAAAAAGCGGTCTAATACTACTATTGGGGTGTCCATATTGTTTAACCCCTTCCCGCCCAGCGCCGTACATGTATGGCGCTGCGGGACATGAGCTGCCGCCCAGAACCGTACTAGTACGGCGCGCTGATCGGGTGGGTGCAGGAGCTGCGCCTGCCCGATCAGCTGTGGGGGACCGGCTGTGCCCAGTAGCCGGACCCCTGCTGCGTACGCCCGCATCGGTGTTTTCACCGATGCAGGCGTATTATCCCTCGATGTGCCGCGATCAGCGCTGACCGCGGCACATGCGATGTGGGCGGGAGGAAGGGGGGTCCAT
>ONZH01008285.1:0-85847 GCA_900303285.1 Rhinella marina
GTCTTCAGTATTTTATGCACAATTGGTGGTAAAATCACATTATTTGTACCAATATACAGCCTCGCTCAGTGCCTTCTCACACAAACAGTAAATCATCTATATAGCGGTCATAAACTGATTATCAGGGGGACAGATTTATTTATTTTAAACCATATGTTTCCCTCTATCAGCAGTCCAGATCTGATACGCTTCCTCCTCTGCCAGGAATCACGGTCCATATACAACACCTCACCCAAACAGGCATTGGCTGCCAGCAGAGACGTCTCATTCTGTTTGTTCGGGCCATTTTATAAGGGCTGATAGAGCGGACAATGGCCGCAAATAAGGACGTTTATTCCCATTCACTGCAATTCATCAGCTGCATCATTGCTTTTTTATAGGAATGAACGATCGTTACTACGATCATTCCTCCCCATACAGCTCCATTATTTATCAGCAGTGCACCCAGTTTACACAGAGCAACGTTCTACTGACGATCGGACAAACATTCCTGATAATTTTCTCCATCCTCAGCCTTTATGTAACTCCAAGATGGGAGCTCTGAATCCACCTTCTCCATCCAGTATCACATACCTGTGGTCACCTGGACTGGAATGTCCTCCTCCACCTCACTCTTACACGGGGGATCGCCCATCATCCGCTCTTCTTCATCCTCCACTTTAATATCAGTCAGATCTTCCCCCTGATTTGTCATCTGTAACAATTCAGTACAATACAGCAGACAGGTGGGAAATCTAACAGATCCACATAAGAGACCCCCACAATCTATGACCCCCTATATAGATGTGTATAGGGCTCAGCTCCATCTACCTGATGGTTCTCTGGGAGCTTCTCCTCTGGACAGTCCTGGGAATACAGAGGACGAGGACATCTCTCGGGGGGATTTCCTTCTATGAGTCCATCTGTAGGAAACACACAGGGACAGGAGAGATTATTACATGATGAGATGATGGGAGTAGTATCCAGATGACACATGACAGCCCCCTCCTTACACTGCTGATCGCCCCATAAATCCGTCTCCTCTTCTTCATCTATAACCTCAACCTTAATATCCATCAGATTTTCATCCTGAAGAAGAGAAATGTAGAATGATCTTTGGTCAGATTCTGGGGAGACGTCAGCTCCATCTACCTGATGGTTCTCTGGGAGCTTCTCCTCTGGACAGTCCTGGGAATACAGAGGACGGGGACATCTCTCGGGGGGATTTCTCCTCCTAGATCCATCTGTGGAGACACAAGCACACAGTGATGAATACATGGCCTCCTGTAGATCTGTCTATAGATCAGACTCTTCTCTCAGCTCCTTCACTTCTAGGGTTAGTGATCGGGGCCTGTGGAGATTATAATAAAGAACTAGCCATGAAGGCCAAACATTGTATGTATAACCCCCCCAGGTATAATCAAAATGGACCAAAGTTAATCCAGGCCGGGGGTCTACACATTCCTCGTCCTCTCTGTAACCAGATTGCGGGCAATAAATGCTAGCCTGACTCCAAGGTCAACGGGGTCACATCTGGTTGGGCCATCACAGATCCAAGAGTGATTTTCAGGAATTTCCTCGATCTGTTTTCTTTTAATTTTCGTCAAGTTATTAATGAACATTTGGTCATAAACCAGCTTGTAAAGAATGCCAGTCACTTGTCATAAAGATCATCCTCAAAAGTCTTCCTGACAACTCCCAAACGTCCAGACCCCTTTTCTAATTAACGGAGATTGATGAATGTTCTGAGATAGCGTCATCTCAGCTTACAGAAGGGAGGGGGGGGACGAGGGATTTGGAGGAGCTAAAATATGGAGCTCTGGGCCTGGCAGATCATCACTTTTATTTTATCAAACTGTTATTTTTCCATTGTATATATCTGTGTCTGTTATTTCATGTCATCTTCTTATAACCATTCATTGTACGCACTGTCTATTTTTATTGATATTAACCCTTACAGTACCGGCGCCGTACATGTACGGCGCTGGTACGATGCGGGCACATGGCGCCCGCTCGCGGGTGCGGCGGGCGTCATGGCCGGCAAGTCTCTGCTGTTTCTAACAGCAGAGACTTGCCGCTACTTACCCGATCGGCGGCGTCTTCCGGGGTGACTAGATGCCGTGATCACACGTGATCACGGCATCTAGTTGCGTCTAAACCCGGAAGCGTTCGCTTCCGGGTGGTGTACAGACACCCCGTGTGGCCAATCGGGGTGTCTGTACACCATATGAAAACTGTAATCCTCGCTGGTGAGGATTACAGTTTTCAAAGTGCAATTCTTATTCTGGCCACTAGATGGCAGGCCAGGATAAGAAATGAGCAATTGATGGATTTAACTGCCTCTAGTAAATCCATAATTGCTCATAAAGAAAATTAAAAAGCCACAATATATAAGCTCATATTTGAGCATTCAAATAGTAAAAAAAAATTAAAAAAAAATGTTAAAAAATATATAAAAAATAAAAAAGATATAAAAGTTCAAATCACCCCCTTTCCGTATAAGTAAAAATAAATACCTAAATAACACTAAATATAGACATCATGGGTATCACCGTGACCGAAAACGCCCGAACTTTTAAAATATAAAAAAAAAATCCAATACGGCAAATTGTGTGGCGGAAAAAAGCGTCCAAATGGCGATTTGCCGTTTTTTGTCGCTTTTTTTTTCTAAAAAAATTAAATAAAAAGTGATCAAAAAGTCATACACACCCCAGAATGGTATTAATAAATCTTCAGATTGTCCCGCAAAAATGAGCCCCCATACAGCTCTGTACACATAAGTACCAAAAAGTTATAGGGGTCAAGATATGACAAGGAAAAAAAAAAAAAAAAAGGGCAACTTTCTAATTTTTTTTCACTATCAAAACGCAGGAAAAACTATACATATTAGGTATTGCCGGATTCGTACTGACCAGTAGAATGAAAATAACGGGTCAGTTTTAATGCACATTGAACGCTGTAAATAAGAAACCCGTAGAACTGTAGCGGAATAGCGTTTTTTTTGCAATTTCACCTGATTTGGAATTTTTTTCCTGCTTCCCACTACACCGTATGCAATATTAAATGGTGGCGTTGGAAAGTACAACTTATCCCGCAAAAAACAAGCCCTCATACAGCTATGTGAACAGAAAAATAAAAGAGTTATGGCTGTTGGAAGCCAGGGAGCGCAAAACGAAAATGCATGACCGAAAAAACCTCCGGTACTGAAAGGGTTAAACTTTCCATTTAATAAGAGCCGTCCTGCTGTTCTAAACGAACTTCATTTCCTTAGGAAGAGGCGTTACCTCAAGTACTAACGTAATCTGTAAGTAACAGAGTATAGAGGCACATGTACATTGATCTGAGATAAGTAAGCAATAGGTCCTCGTCAACCTGATAAGACGAGTGGTGGCAGCATGAACTAACGGGTCATTGGTGCCAGGAGGCCAGACAGAGAGAAGTCCAGAGGGACACAGTCGGCTCCTCTCACCAATCTGGGTCCATGATCCTGACAGGGCCTAAATTACAATGTTCTGCTCCTCACAATCCAGTCACCCACATGGAGACCCCAGTCCTGGAGCTGCTCTTTCATCCAGAGACTTGTCTTCTACACTGAGGAAGGAGGGTTATGTCTAAGTCATGTCTTAGGATGGGGGGGGGGGTTCAACGTGAGCAGGAAGGAGGGAACCAGAAACAGAAAAGCAACAGTACTGCCAACTCAGACATGTCCCATACAGTCACTAAAAAGTCTACCTGTCAAGAAGCCAGAGACAGACAGAGATCTCAGGGTTTAGAGTGAAAGGGCTGCACGGCTGAAGGTCCAAGCTAAGCTTCCAAGGAGATTTGAACAACAATTAGGGAAGCTGGATTAGGCCGAGTTCACACACTTGTGTGCCAAAACCAGCAGTGAAGCTTCCACAGAGATAATGTATAACAGGAAGATATACTACTGTTCTGTGTTATTGACCTGCACCATAACTGATGGAAATAACTGATCATATAACTGCAGTGTGAATTCAGCCTTAGCTACTCCTTCTGTCCTTCAGTATTGTTGTAATGATGAGATCTCAGGAGAATCATACCTGTCCAACATGGTGACTCTGGTGGAAGACTGAACCCTGAGAGACGATCCCCTGGACCTCAGATTGCATCCCCAGCATTATGAATCATAGACAGCATCAACCAATAAAACTCAACTTTTAATATACATCATGTTATAAAAAGAGCCCAAAAAGAGCAAATCTAACATATAAAGCTGAGTGTGTGTGTGTGTGTCCACTAAAGGAATCCGCACCGCTGCAGCTACAATCACAAAATTTGGCACACAGGTACATCAGGTGTCCGGGAAGGTTTAAGAACAGTTTTCAGCTCTCCAGGACGTACAGTTCCTGAGATATTCCCAAAAAATGCATTAGCCAATAGAAGCCTGGTCACATGACCCTTATCAGCCAATAGAAGCTCACAGGCACACACCATGTTTCTATGACAACCTAGCCAGTTCACTGCTTTAGGTCTGCATTAAAGAGGCAGAGCACTGTGGATGACAATGGTAAATGGTTATTCCCGGTTACCATAACTATAACTTATGTTTTAGACTAACTCATCATCAATCATTACCTCATATAATGTAAATTTTACGTATTTACTGTTCAGTAGTAATAAGAGATGTTTTTTCCACTGCTACCCACCTTCCTCCTAAATTATTATGGCATCGACCTGTAATTCAGGCCACCGCCAAAAAAAGGACTTAAAAGCCCCACCCCCTGATCCCACTAAGCCACACCCCTTCCATGCCGCATTTGACCGGGATTAAAAATATAGGTAAAAATCACCTTTTGTCAGCTGCAGGGGTGGGGGGAGGGGGGGGGGGTGACTTTCTCCCTGCAGCTCATTGCTCAGACTGCACAGTGCTGCTGCTGAGAGTGCTGCTGCTGTGTCCATCCAGGCCCTGCGCATGACCGAGGACAGGGAGTCTGAAAGCCAGACCGTCCAGCCTAAAACAAGACTTCTGGCCACCCTAGGGGCAGGCTGATGTTAGGGTGGCCAGATATCCGGCTTTAGGCTGGACAGTCCAGTTTTCTGGCTACCTGTTCTCCAATCTCCGTCCAACGCAGTGCCTGGACAGACACAGGGATGTCCACCCTTTCAGTAGCTCACACTCAGACAGCTTCTCCTCTGTGTCTTCATGGAGCCAGAGGGGCATGGCCTCATGTTTAGTGATGTGTCTTCATGGGAACTGGAGGGGGGGGGTGAGGGGGGGGTGAGGGGGGGGGGGGGCGCTGTTTCACGTTTGGAGGAATGGCCGGTGAGGTCTGGCTTTCTGGGGTGAAGAAAGTGGCCACTGTAGCTGCTGTGGAGGTCACAGTTAAAGGGGCAGGCACTGTAGAGGTCACAGTTAAAGGGGCAGGCACTGTAGAGGTCACTCTCGATATCTTTTAACAACACACACACAGTAAATGGAATAAATTAAATATACCCGGGCGAAGCCGGGTCCTTCAGCTAGTATAATATATAAGAAAGCCCAGGAATAGCACTGCTAAGATATCAGATCTTCGATATAAACCGCGGCAGGGTAACGTGGACTCTCTCCCTCAGACCTCCCTATTGCTGACTGATGGTAGGTGACCTCTGTCCTGTACCTGAAAATGCCCCATTTACCCTAACAACAATAAAAAGTCATAACACCCTAAGTACAATCCCGACGCATTTCCCCAAAAAAATTTCTCTATCAGGGGATTGATAGAGGGCAAAATAACTGTGCAGATAACGTGGACCTAGAGTAATAACACCATCAAAAAACGAGAAAATCCCTTCTTAAAGCTTAGATTAGAAAACTGCGCAGAACTACAGATATAACCGGAAACGGTCCAGGGGACCTTCATGTCCTCCAGTCACTGCGGGGAGAGGGGGTCTCCTGTGAGCAAGATGGCTGCAAAAGTGTGTGGTCAACTCCCTGATTACATACCTGTTTGGGGAGGAGAAATTCTAAAGAGGATGGGGAAACCGCTGGGGGCCCTACAGGGGACCGTGTGAGCCGCTGGGGGAAATATAGGGGCTGTGTACGCTGCTGGGGGCACTATAAGGGACTGCGTAAGCCACTAGGGGCACTATAGTGGACTGTGTAACCTCATGGGTCCACTGTAGGGGACTGTGTAAGCGGCTGGGGAACTATAGGGGGCTGTATAAGCTGCTGATTGAATTATACAGGACTGTGTAAGCTACAGGGTGCACTATAAAGGACTGTATAACCTGCTGAGGGAACTATAGGAGACTGTGTAAGGTCACAGCTAACACAGAAACTGGAGCAGGACTGAAAACCTCCTGATGTAGACACTGATCAGCACTTGGTGGTCACAGATCACATACAGATAAACTGGAGCAGGACTGAAAACCTCCTGATGTAGACACTGATCAGCACTTGGTGGTCACAGATCACATACAGAAACTGGAGCAGGACTGAAGACCTCCTGATGTAGACACTGATCAGTACTTGGTGGTCACAGATCACATACAGAAACTGGAGCAGGACTGAAGACCTCCTGATGTAGACACTGATCAGCACTTGGTGGTCACAGATCACATACAGATAAACTGGAGCAGGACTGAAGACCTCCTGATGTAGACACTGATCAGCACTTGGTGGTCACAGATCACATACAGATAAACTGGAGCAGGACTGAAGACCTCCTGATGTAGACACTGATCAGCACTTGGTCACAGATCACATACAGAAACTGGAGCAGGACTGAAGACCTCCTGATGTAGATACTGATCAGCACTTGGTGGTAACAGATCACATACAGATAAACTGGAGCAGGACTGAAGACCTCCTGATGTAGACACTGATCAGCACTTGGTCACAGATCACATACAGAAACTGGAGCAGGACTGAAGACCTCCTGATGTAGACACTGATCAGCACTTGGTCACAGATCACATACAGATAAACTGGAGCAGGACTGAAGACCTCCTGATGTAGACACTGATCAGCACTTGGTGGTCACAGATCACATACAGATAAACTGGAGCAGGACTGAAGACCTCCTGATGTAGACACTGATCAGTACTTGGTCACAGATCACATACAGATAAACTGGAGCAGGACTGAAGACCTCCTGATGTAGACACTGATCAGCACTTGGTGGTAACAGATCACATACAGATAAACTGGAGCAGGACTGAAGACCTCCTGATGTAGACACTGATCAGCACTTGGTGGTAACAGATCACATACAGATAAACTGGAGCAGGACTGAAGACCTCCTGATGTAGACACTGATCAGCACTTGGTGGTCACAGATCACATACAGATAACTGGAGCAGGACTGAAGACCTCCTGATGTAGACACTGATCAGCACTTGGTGGTCAACAGATCACATACAGATAAACTGGAGCAGGACTGAAGACCTCCTGATGTAGACACTGATCAGCACTTGGTGGTCACAGATCACATACAGATAAACTGGAGCAGGACTGAAGACCTCCTGATGTAGACACTGATCAGCACTTGGTGGTCACAGATCACATACAGATAAACTGGAGCAGGACTGAAGACCTCCTGATGTAGAACACTGATCAGCACTTGGTCACAGATCACATACAGAAACTGGAGCAGGACTGAAAGACCTCCTGATGTAGACACTGATCAGCACTTGTGGTCAACAGATCACATACAGATAAACTGGAGCAGGACTGAAGACCTCCTGATGTAGACACTGATCAGCACTTGGTGGTCACAGATCACATACAGATAAACTGGAGCAGGACTGAAAAGACCTCCTGATGTAGACACTGATCAGCACTTGGTCACAGATCACATACAGATAACTGGAGGCAGGACTGAAGACCTCCTGATGTAGATACTGATCAGCACTTGGTGGTAACAGATCACATTACAGATAAACTGGAGCAGGACTGAAGACCTCCTGATGTAGACACTGATCAGCACTTGGTGGTCACAGATCACATACAGATAAACTGGAGCAGGACTGAAGACCTCCTGATGTAGACACTGATCAGCACTTGGTGGTAACAGATCACATACAGATAAACTGGAGCAGGACTGAAGACCTCTGATGTAGACACTGATCAGCACTTGGTGGTCACAGATCACATACAGATAAACTGGAGCAGGACTGAAGACCTCCTGATGTAGACACTGATCAGCACTTGGTCACAGATCACATACAGAAACTGGAGCAGGACTGAAGACCTCCTGATGTAGACACTGATCAGCACTTGGTGGTCACAGATCACATACAGATAAACTGGAGCAGGACTGAAGACCTCCTGATGTAGACACTGATCAGCACTTGGTGGTCACAGATCACATACAGATAAACTGGAGCAGGACTGAAGACCTCCTGATGTAGACACTGATCAGCACTTGGTGGTCACAGATCACATACAGATAAACTGGAGCAGGACTGAAGACCTCCTGATGTAGACACTGATCAGCACTTGGTGGTCACAGATCACATACAGATAAACTGGAGCAGGACTGAAGACCTCCTGATGTAGACACTGATCAGCACTTGGTCACAGATCACATACAGATAAACTGGAGCAGGACTGAAGACCTCCTGATGTAGACACTGATCAGCACTTGGTGGTCACAGATCACATACAGATAAACTGGAGCAGGACTGAAGACCTCCTGATGTAGACACTGATCAGCACTTGGTGGTCACAGATCACATACAGATAAACTGGAGCAGGACTGAAGACCTCCTGATGTAGACACTGATCAGCACTTGGTCACAGATCACATACAGATAAACTGGAGCAGGACTGAAGACCTCCTGAATGTAGACACTGATCAGCACTTGGTGGTCACAGATCACATACAGATAAACTGGAGAGCAGGACTGAAGACCTCCTGATGTAGACACTGATCAGCACTTGGTGGTCACAGATCACATACAGATAAACTGGAGCAGGACTGAAGACCTCCTGATGTAGACACTGATCAGTACTTGGTCACAGATCACATACAGATAAACTGGAGCAGGACTGAAGAACCTCCTGATGTAGACACTGATCAGCACTTGGTGGTCACAGATCACATACAGATAAACTGGAGCAGGACTGAAGATGACACTCCTGATGTAGACACTGAAGACTCATGTAGACACTGATGGTGGTCACAGATCATGTAGACACTGCTGAAGAGTGAACAGAGAGACAGATCAAGAGGAGCACTTCCTGATGTAGACTGACAAATCAGGGATGAAGACACTGCAGCACTCACCAGTTAATCTTCTTTTCACCGGAGTCGCTGTGAGGGTGTACCACAAGTCTCAGCAGACACACAGAGCCTGTCTGTGGGATTCTTCCTGATCCCTCTGCCGCTCTAGTGCTGCCATAGACTGGTGTAGCATCTCAGCCAATCACAGCGCTGACAGGGGACGCCAGACACTGGTGACCTTTATCTACCCCGGGGCGATGGGTGCTGACCGTCTAAGCCCACCTACAGCCCCCTCACAGGTTTTTACAGTGATCGGGACATCATGGAGGAGGAAAAGCAGCCATCTTAGTCAGGCGAAGTGACCAGATGTGTATGGCGCTGCGCAGGAAGGGGCTAAGGTTTTAACACCTTGCCGACCCTGGACGAGAATGCTTGTCCTAACTGGCTGGTGCTTAACGCCTTAGCACGAGCATTCTCGTCCTAGGGTTAACCGGCAAGTACTGCCACGATCCGCAGCAGGGGCCAGGCTGATACTGACAGCCGGGCCACTGCTGTATCCGCCAGCATGGGGTTTGTGGCCGCTTCCACAACCCCATTGGGTCCCCGTGCAGCGGTGGGGTGGCCCGATGGTTGCTATGGCAGCCCCAATACCTTGCACCCACATCGGGACAGCCAGCTACTGAAGCAGAGGAGTTACAGCCACAGTGCTGTCTCCTAGGCAACTGTCAGCGTCTTACAGTGTAAGTGTCACGTCACAGTGTGGGAGGGGAACACCACACCGAGCACACACCGAAACACCACAGTGAGCAGAAGACCGGATCAGCAGGTAAGGAGCCAGTGGCAAGGAATACCACTGGACCAAGTGCACCGGTAATACCTGGGGCCAAACCCAGAGGGCAGAAACCCAGTGAGCCCCGTTCTTCACAGAGCCCCAGATGGTAGGTACTTAGCCGAGACTCACTGGCTGCACCTCCAGGATGGTCCCGGTGCACCTGCCCACTTACCTTCAGATACAGCTGGAAGAAACACCAGCAGACAACCAACACACCAAAGACTGGAACCCGAACACCACATTCATCTGGAATACTGTGTTCAATTCTGGAGACCTCACCTGCAAAAGGATATTGCTAAAATAGAACGGGTCCAAAGAAGAGCTAGAAAAATGGTGGAAGGTCTAAAGCATAGAACTTATCAAGAAAGACTCCGAGTTCTTAATATGTATAGTCTGGAGGGAAGAAGAGAAAGGGGGGGCAGGACTGAGACCTTTATATATGATAAAGGGCTGAATAAAGTTCAGGAGGGAAGAGTTATTAATAAGAAACTGAAGACAAGAACAAGGGGCACAATCTGAGGTTAGAGGGGAAATCAAGAACAACATTAGAAAATATTATTTCACTGAAAGAGTAGTAGAAGCTTGGAACAAACTTCCAGCAGAGGTGGTTGATAAATCCACAGTAACTGAATGTAAACCTGTATCTATCCTAAGATAAAGGAATAATAAAAGGGCGACTAGATGGAGCAGGTGGGCTTTTTCTGCCGTCAATCTTCTATGTTTCTAAGGGCTCGTTCACATCACCGTTAGGGCTTCCGTTCTCCTGCTTCGTTATAGGAGCAGGAGAACGGAAAGGACGGATTCGGGGCATAACTGAGCCCAACGGAGCCTAAGGGACCCCATAGACTATAATGGGGTCCGTTAGGTTTCCGCTCAAAAGATGATTTTTGAAGCGGAGACAAAAGTCCTGCATGCACAACTTTTGTCTCCGCTTCAAAAATCATCTTTTGAGCGGAAACCTAACGGACCCCATTATAGTCTATGGGGTCCCTTAGGCTCCATTGGGCTCAGTTATGCCCCAACGGTGATGTGAACGAGCCCTAACAGGACACAGTTCACACAACACACCCAGGAACTGCTCACAGTATTGCTCTTCTCCCTCTGGGGAACCCTGGAGCCCTGAAGACACCTACAAACAGGGAATGTCAGGGTTAGGGTTAGACACATGGCAGTCACAGACCAAACACCCACCCGGAACATAAACCACACAGAATGTAACCGGGATAAGGGAAGGGAAGACCTCGATGACATACAGGTGGCCACAAGGACTGGGTAGATAGTGCAGAGCTCCAACACCAATGGAGGCTGGAGCACAACTAACCCACCAGGCCAGCGACCACTGAATACAAGCACTTAGTGACCACACCCAGGTGTTAACCCCATGAGAACCAGACAGGGAAGGAGGGAAGTATACAAAAAGAAGGGAACATACCAGCAACCAAAACTACACGTTGCCCCTGGCAACTAGTAACCACGGCATACCACCGCAGCCAGAATGCCAGGACACAAACATGAGCGACATGGAAACCGTGTCACGGAGAACAACCGAGACCGGGACACCACCAATTTACACGTACAACCACATCCAGTATGGCAGACGGGCACAGATAATTTTTGTACAAAATTATTTGCAAAGAATCTCACATTTACAATGTAGAGCCAGTATCGTGTGGATAGTGAGTATGGCGGTATTATATGTACTCAACTTATTGTCTGTGTTCGCTGTTACATCTTTTATGTTTTACTTTTCTATTTGCAGCCATGTGACGTGCACCTGCATACTTGGATGTGCTGACTGACCCCCAGTTTTTTAACCAGCATACAGCCACATCCGGTATACCAGGGCACAAACGGGAGCAACATAAACACGTGTCACGATAACCACACGGTACGTACGATGCTGACAGATGTATTGAAACAGGGATCAGAGCCTGAAATATTGAAGTCCCATAGTGGGACACAAGTCAAAAGTTTAAAAAAAAAAAATTAAAGTTTCAATAAAAAAAGCCCATAAAAAGAGACATATAAAATTGTAAAAAACAGAAAATAAAATAAAGAATATACTTATTAGGTATGGCTGCGTTTGTAACAACCTGCTCTATAAAAAATATCACATGATCCACCCCGCCTGGTCAACAAAAATATAAAATAAAAACTGTGCTAAAAAAAAAGCTATTTTTTTTGTCACCTTTCATCACAAAAAATGTAATACCAAGTGATCAAAAAGTCATATGTACCCAAAAATAATACCAAACTGTCATCTCATACCGCAAAAAACAAGCCCCTACCTGAGACAATCGCCCAAAAAATATAAAAACTACAGCTCTCAGACTATGGAGACACTAAAACATGATTTTTTTTTTTGTCTTTCAAAAATATTATTGTGTAAAACTTAGATAAATAAAAAAAAGTAGACATATTAGATATCGCCACGTCCGTAATGACCGGCTCTACAAAAATATCACATGATCTAACCTGTCAGATGAACGCTGTAAATAACAGTGTCCTCCACAGATCCCCCCCCCATAACAGTGTCTCCACAGATCCCCCCCTACAGTGTTCCCACAGATCCCCCATAACAGTGTCCTCCACAGATCCCCCCCCATAACAGTGTCCTCCACAGATCCCCCCCTAACAGTGTCCTCCACAGATCCCCATAAGTGTCCTCCACAGATCCCCCCCCCATAACAGTGTGTCCTCCACAGATCCCCCCCATAACAGTGTCCTCCACAGATCCCCCCATAACAGTGTCCTCCACAGATCCCCCCCATAACAGTGTCCTCCACAGATCCCCCCCCATAACAGTGTCCTCCACAGATCCCCCCATAACAGTGTCCTCCACAGATCCCCATAACAGTGTCCTCACACAGATCCCCCCCCCATAACAGTGTCTCCACAGATCCCCCCCCATAACAGTGTCATCCCACAGATCCCCCCCATAACAGTGTCCTCCACAGATCCCCCCCCATAACAGTGTCCTCCACAGATCCCCCCCCCATAACAGTGTCCTCCACAGATCCCCCCCAATAAAGTGTCCTTCACAGATTCCCCCAAACAGAGTCCTCCACAGATCCCCATAACAGTGTCCTCCACAGATCCCCACCCCATAACAGTGTCCTCCACAGAACCCCCCCCCATAACAGTGGTCCTCCACAGATCCCCCCCCATAACAGTGTCCTTCACAGATTCCCCCCCCCATAACAGTGTCCTCCACAGATCCCCCATAACAGTGTCCTCCACAGATCCCCCCCCCATAACAGTGTTCCTCCACAGATCCCCCCCCATAACAGTGTCCTCCACAGATCCCCCATAACAGTGTCCTCCACAGATCCCCCCCATAACAGTGTCCTCCACAGATCCCCCCCCCATAACAGTGTCCTTCCACAGATCCCCCCCCATAACATGTCCTCGCACAGATTCCCCCCATAACAGTGTCCTCCACAGATCCCCCATAACAGTGTCCTCCACAGATCCCCCCCCATAAACAGTGTCCTCCACAGATCCCCCCCATAACAGTGTCCTCCCACAGATCCCCCCCATAACAGTGTCCTCCACAGATCCCCCCCCCCATAACAGTGTCCTCCACAGATCCCCCCCATAACAGTGTCCTCCACAGATCCCCCATAACAGTGTCCTCCACAGATCCCCCCCATAACAGTGTCCTCCACAGATCCCCCCATAACAGTGTCCTCCACAGATCCCCCCCATAACAGTGTCCTCCACAGATCCCCCATAAACAGTGTCCCTCCACAGATCCCCATAACAGTGTCCTCCACAGATCCCCCCCCCATAACAGTGTCATCCACAGATCCCCCCATAACAGTGTCCTCCACAGATCCCCCCCCATAACAGTGTCCTCCACAGATCCCCCCCATAACAGTGTCCTCCACAGATCCCCCATAACAGTGTCCATCCACAGATCCCCCCCCATAACAGTGTCCTCCACAGATCCCCCCCCATAACAGTGTCCTCCACAGATCCCCCCCCATAACAGTGTCCTCCACAGATCCCCCCCATAACAGTGTCCTCCACAGATCCCCCATAACAGTGTCCTCCACAGATCCCCCCCATAACAGTGTCCTCCACAGATCCCCCCATAACAGTGTCCTCCACAGATCCCCCCCCATAACAGTGTCCTCCACAGATCCCCCCCCCCATAACAGTGTCTCCACAGATCCCCCATAAACAGTGTCCTCCACAGATCCCCCCCATAACAGTGTCCATCCACAGATCCCCCATAACAGTGTCCTCCACAGATCCCCCCCATAACAGTGTCCTCCACAGATCCCCCCATAACAGTGTCCTCCACAGATCCCCCATAACAGTGTCCCCACAGATCCCCATAACAGTGTCCTCCACAGATCCCCATAACAGTGTCCTCCACAGATCCCCCATAACAGTGTCCTCCACAGATCCCCCCATAACAGTCATGTCTGTGAGGACACTGTTATGGGGGATCTGTGGAACACTGTTATGGGGGATCTGTGGAGGACACTGTTATGGGGGATCTGTGGAGGACACTGTTATGGGGGGATCTGTGGAACACTGTTATGGGGGGGATCTGTGGAGGACACTGTTATGGGGGGGGATCTGTGGAGGACACTGTTATGGGGGATCTGTGGAGGACACTGTTACCATAACAGATCCCCATAACAGTGTCCTCCACAGATCCCCATAACAGTGTCCTCCACAGATCCCCCATAACAGTGTCCTCCACAGATCCCCATAACAGTGTCCTCCACAGATCCCCCATAACAGTGTCCTCCACAGATCCCCATAACAGTGTCCTCCACAGATCCCCCATAACAGTGTCCTCCACAGATCCCCCATAACAGTCCACAGATCCCCCATAACAGTGTCCTCCACAGATCCCCCATAACAGTGTCATCCACAGATCCCCCATAAACAGTGTCCTCCACAGATCCCATCCCCCATAACAGTGTCCTCCACAGATCCCCATAACAGTGTCCTCCACAGATCCCCCATAACAGTGTCCTCCACAGATCCCCCCATAACAGTGTCCTCCACAGATCCCCATAACAGTGTCCTCCACAGATCCCCCATAACAGTGTCCTCCACAGATCCCCCATAACAGTGTCCTCCACACAGATCCCCCATAACAGTGTCCTCCACAGATCCCCCATAACAGTGTCATCCACAGATCCCCCCCATAACAGTGTCCTCCACAGATCCCCCATCCCCACATAACAGTGTCCTCCACAGATCCCCATAACAGTGTCATCCACAGATCCCCCCATAACAGTGTCCTCCCACAGATCCCCCCATAAACAGTGTCCTCCACAGATCCCCCATAACAGTGTCCTCCACAGATCCCCCATAACAGTGTCCTCCACAGATCCCCATAACAGTGTCCTCCACAGATCCCCCATAAACAGTGTCCTCCCACAGATCCCCCCATAACAGTGTCCCCACAGATCCCCCCCATAACAGTGTCCTCCACAGATCCCCCCCCATAACAGTGTCCTCCACAGATCCCCCATAACAGTGTCCTCCACAGATCCCCCCCCCATAACAGTGTCCTCCACAGATCCCCCATAACAGTGTCCTCCACAGATCCCCCCCATAAACAGTGTCCTCCACAGATCCCCCCCCATAACAGTGTCCTCCACAGATCCCCCCCCATAACAGTGTCCTCCACAGATCCCCCCATAACAGTGTCCTCCACAGATCCCCCATAACAGTGTCCTCCCACAGATCCCCCCCCATAACAGTGTCCTCCACAGATCCCCCCCCATAACAGTGTCCTCCACAGATCCCCCATAACAGTGTCCTCCACAGATCCCCCCCCATAACAGTGTCCTCCACAGATCCCCCCCCCATAACAGTGTCCTCCACAGATCCCCCATAACAGTGTCCTCCACAGATCCCCCCCATAACAGTGTCCTCCCACAGATCCCCCATAACAGTGTCCTCCACAGATCCCCCATAACAGTGTCTCCACAGATCCATAACAGTGTCCTCCACAGATCCCCATAACAGTGTCCTCCACACCCCATAACAGTGTCCTCCAAGATTCCCCCCCATAACAGTGTCCTCCACAGATTCCCCCCCATAACAGTGTCCTCCACAGATCCCCCATTAGTTCAAACCCACCAAAAGCACACCATTTGGTTCAAAATATTTTATTTTCTTAATTTCCTTCACAAAGACCTAGGTGCGTCTTATCAGGTGCGTCTTATAAAGCGAAAATTACGGTAAGTGTTTTAAAATTATTAACTCAAAGTGAGACAAATTTGCTAAAAATGGCCTGGTCCTTAAGGTGAAAAATGGAAGGGTCCTTAAGGGCTTTTCCTCATTTTAATATTGGTGATCCATCTTCCGGATAAACAGTATAAAGTAGACAACCAATTTAACACCCACCAGTGCCAGCCTGTGCCCATATATAAGCTCCTCTTACCCTGTGATGTGAGGGGCCAGTGGTCCTCAATGACGTCCTCGTACCGATCCTTGTGTCCTTCTATATACTCCCAGTCATTCATGGACATCCTGACACCTTACAGGAACCTGACAACACAATGAGACCATCATACAGACCCCACCAGTGCTGTTACTGGAGAATCTCCCAGTATTCCCAGCAGTGTCACCTCTCCAGTCAGCAGCTCAGTGATCTTGTGGGAGACTCCTAGTATCTTCTCCTCATGTATCAGGGGGTGAGGGGTCCTGATCTGCCCCCCTGAATCATAGAGATGGATGATGGGAGTAACAGAAGTCCACTAACGGGAATCCTGTGGAAAAACAGAAACATTTAGGAAAAGAATTCCTTCCAGACTCCAAATCTCTGGACAATCTCCAGTAATCATACAGCTTCTTCTAAAACAGAGCCCATAGTCTCGCCGCTCTCACAGCAAAGGGCCCGTAGTCTCGCCGCTCTCACAGCAAAGGGCCCGTAGTCTCGCCGCTCTCACAGCAAAGGGCCCGTAGTCTCGCCGCTCTCACAGCAAAGGGCCCGTAGTCCATTACAGGAGGAGGTAGAAGAGGAAAGGATTGCAACGCCCAGCATTTCCAGCCCATTATGTGATACCAGAGGACATTACCAGAAGAGGTAGTATAGGAGAGGACTACATCTCTCAGCATGTCCAGTCCATTATGTTATATCAGAGGACTACAACTCCTAGCATGTCCAGCCCGTTATTATGTGATATCAGAGGACATTACAGGAGGAGGTGGGGAGGATTACAACTCCCAGCATTTACCTGGCTTCCAGGTCTCAGACTGACTCCTTCTCCTCCATAGGAACAGTTCGGTAGCTCCGCCCCTGAGGTCACATGACACATCACAGGTCCTTTATCACCGATATATGGCTGTTTCAGGCTCCGCCCCTTACAAGAATGGTCGCCTGGCGATGACGTCATTGTAGGTCCTGCAGTCTAGTACTGAGTAGCGCCTGAATCTGTCCTGGCCGGTAAGTGCGGAGCGTCTTCTGTCATATACACACAGGAGGAGGTGACTGAAGCGTCACCTACCGGCGAACACAGAGCCTCGTGGTCAGAGGACTCACCTTCACAGTGTCTGCTGCCAGGGGAGGGTCGCATCTGAGCTGTCTAGCGATGTGTACTGGGGGTGAGAGTGAGGGATCTGAGGGAGGGCAAAGGGGTCTGAAGGGGGAAGACAGAGGAGCCTGGAGGGGGACGATAGTAGGTGCAGAGGGGACTGAAGAAGGGCAAGAAGGGTCAGGGTGACTTCAGGGGGGTATTAAGGGTTTTTGTATCTACAGCATTTTCTATGAGATAAAACTGACCTGTTCTCTTCATTCTCCCGGTCAGTACGATTACAGTGATACACATTTATATAGTTTTATGGGTTTTGTTTTTACAGTGTTCCTATGAGATAAAACTGACTGTTCCTCTTCATTCTCCAGGTCAGTTACGATTAACAGTGATACCACATTTAATATAGTTTCTATAGGGTTTGTTTTTACAGGCGTTACCTATGAAGATAAAACTGACCCTGTTCCATTCATTCTCCGGGTCAGTACGATTACAGTGATACACATTTATATAGTTTTATAGGGTTTTGTTTTTACAAGTGTTCTCTATGAGATAAAACTGACCTGTTCTCTTCATTCTCCGGTCAGTACGATTACAGTGATACCACATTTATATAGTTTTATAGGTTTTGTTTTTACAGTGTTCTCTATGAGATAAAACTGACCTGTTCTCTTCATTCTCCGGTCAGTACGATTACAGTGATACCACATTTATATAGTTTTATGGGTTTTGTTTTTACAGTGTTCCCTATGAGATAAAACTGACCTGTTCTCTTCATTCTCCGGGTCAGTACGATTACAGTGATACCACATTTATATAGTTTTATAGTTTTGTTTTTACAGTGTTCTCTATGAGATAAAACTGACCTGTTCTCTTCATTCTCCGGTCAGTACGATTACAGTGATACCACATTTATATAGTTTTATAGGTTTTGTTTTTACAGTGTTCCCTATGAGATAAAACTGACCTGTTCTCTTCATTCTCCGGTCAGTACGATTACAGTGATACCACATTTATATAGTTTTATAGGTTTTGTTTTTACAGTGTTCTCTATGAGATAAAACTGACCTGTTCTCTTCATTCTCCGGTCAGTACGATTACAGTGATACCACATTATATAGTTTTATAGGTTATGTTTTTACAGTGTTCCCTATGAGATAAAACTGACCTGTTCTCTTCATTCTCCGGTCAGTACGATTACAGTGATACCACATTTATATAGTTTTATGGGTTTTGTTTTTACAGTGTTCTCTATGAGATAAAAACTGACCTGTTCTCTTCATTCTCCGGTCAGTACGATTACAGTGATACCCACATTTATATAGTTTTATAGTTTTGTTTTTACAGTGTTCTCTATGAGATAAAACTGACCTGTTCTCTTCATTCTCCGGTCAGTACGATTACAGTGATACCACACATTTATATAGTTTATAGGTTTAGTTTTTACACTGTTCCCTATGAGATAAAACTGACCTGTTCTCTTCATTCTCTGGGTCAGTACGATTACAGTGATACCACATTTATATAGTTTTATAGGTTTTGTTTTTACAGTGTTCTCTATGAGATAAAACTGACCTGTTCTCTTCATTCTCCGGTCAGTACGATTACAGTGATACCACATTTATATAGTTTTATAGGTTTGTTTTTACAGTGTTCTCTATGAGATAAAACTGACCTGTTCTCTTCATTCTCCGGTCAGTACGATTACAGTGATACCACATTTATATAGTTTTATGGGTTTTGTTTTTACAGTGTTTCTCTATGAGATAAAACTGACCTGTTCTCTCATTCTCCGGTCAGTACGATTACAGTGAATACCAACATTTATATAGTTTTTATAGGTTTTGTTTTTACAGTGTTCTCTATGAGATAAACTGACCTGTTCTCTTCATTCTCCGGTCAGTACGATTACAGTGATACCACATTATATAGTTTATAGGTTTAGTTTTTACACTGTTCCCTATGAGATAAAACTGATCTGTTCTCTCATCTTTCCAGGTCAGTACGATTACGGTGATACCACATTTATATAGTTTTATAGGTTTATGTTTTTACAGTGTTCTCTATGAGATAAAACTGACCTGTTCTCTTCATTCTCCAGGTCAGTACGATTACAGTGATACCACATTTATATAGTTTTATAGGTTATGTTTTTACAGTGTTCCCTATGAGATAAAACTGATCTGTTCTCTTCATTCTCCGGTCAGCACGATTACAGTGATACCACATTTATATAGTTTTATAGGTTTTGTTTTTACAGTGTTCCCTATGAGATAAAACTGACCTGTTCTCTTCATTCTCGGGGTCAGTACGATTACAGTGATACCACATTTATACAGTTTTATAGGTTTTGTTTTTACATTGTTCTCTATGAGATAAAACTGACCTGTTCTCTTCATTCTCCGGGTCAGTACGATTACAGTGATACCACATTTATATAGTTTTATAGGTTTTATTTTTACAGTGTTCTCTATGAGATAAAACTGACCTGTTCTCTTCATTCTCCGGGTCAGTACGATTACAGTGATACCACATTTATATAGTTTTATAGGTTTTGTTTTTACAGTGTTCCCTATGAGATAAAACTGACCTGTTCTCTTCATTCTCGGGGTCAGTACGATTACAGTGATACCACATTTATACAGTTTTATAGGTTTTGTTTTTACATTGTTCTCTATGAGATAAAACTGACCTGTTCTCTTCATTCTCCGGGTCAGTACGATTACAGTGATACCACATTTATATAGTTTTATAGGTTTTATTTTTACAGTGTTCTCTATGAGATAAAACTGACCTGTTCTCTTCATTCTCTGGGTCAGTACGATTACAGTGATACCACATTTATATAGTTTTATAGGTTTTGTTTTTACAGGCATTCTCTATGAGATAAAACTGACCTGTTCTCTTCATTCTCCGGGTCAGTACGATTACAGTGATACCACATTTATATAGTTTTATAGGTTTTGTTTTTACAGTGTTCTCTGAGATAAAACTGACCTGTTCTTCACATTTATATAGTTTTTCTTGTGTTATAATACTTAAAGTTATCATTTGACCTGCAGAAATGTGTCCAGTTATGTTTACAAAGATGTGTGAGGAGTTATTTTTTTGTGGAACGTTTTGTAATTTTTCATCATTTGGGAGTATGACTTTTTTTTTTAATCACTTTATATCTTTGTTTGCGAAGGATTCAGCCTAGTGTATAGTAATTGTGCCGGCGACATATAGTGGTTATACTAAAGGAAATTCTTGTGTGGGGCACTAGGGGGCACTAAGGGGGCTGTAGGATAGCAGTTGGGTAACGTGAAGAGGTAAAGACAGCAAGTCGGCAAAGAGACAAGTTATGTCCAGGAGAAGGTGTCATGGAGGTCTAGGCAAGGGAGAGAACATGAGGGAAAGCTTCAGCAGTTTTGACTGACTATAAGTATGATCTTCTATTCTGCCAGACCGTACAATATCTGACCTGACCCGTAGGGGTCAGACTTGTGTCTCCCCTCACTGAACTGTTAGAAGGGGCTGCAGCACTCAGGTGAGCACAGCAGCCACTCCCCTCTGCTTGTCACATGGCCTTTCTGAAGCTCGCCCCCAGTGAGTGGAATACGACGTACAGCTCAGTGCTTGGTATAATATGGCGAGACGGCAGTGCTCATCGCAGGGTCACGGCCCCGCAAACAGTTGATTGGCAGGGGGACTCAGAGTTGGACCCCACCAATAAGATCCTGCAGGTGGCGCATCAGTATTAAATCCTCTGCAACTTCTTTAACCTACCAATCACGTGTCTGCAGTAAATCTTGTTGGCACACAACTCGGGGGATCTTAAGTGCATTTTTAACCCCTTAGTGACATCATTAATTTTAGCCTTAAGGACCAATAATATTTCCCACTTTTGTGTTTTAGAAATCATAACTGAAGTTTTCTATTTCAATTTTTTATTTTTTTTTTTATTTTGCGGGATTACTTATAGGTCTTTTAGTAACCATTTTGGGGTATATATAGTGTAGTAAATAAGTTATTTTATTTTTTAGGGTTAAGATATTTATTTTTACATTATTTTGTGGAATTTATTTACAGCGTTCACTGTTGGGGAAAAACAACATAACTTTATAATGTGGTCATTACAATGATGATGATGTCACATTTCTATATATTTTTACTCTTTTTCCTTTCCTCCTGCATCTGTCAACACTGACGGGGCGGGTGGCTGCTTTATCTGCTCTTATCTCTGGTTTGGTACCAGCTATAGATACGGGTTAGGGTTAGCTGGCATTCCAAGCTTTCAGACAATACCAGAATTACAGCAATATTTTCACTACATGAGAAGATATCACTGTTCGAGATCGGGAATCCATGAATGCAGCTGAAGGTGAAAGTGAAAGCAGGTTTTACCTGCGATTATTCTCGATTCAATCTTGGCGATATCTCCTGTTTAACTTGGGCTAATGTTGTCATTTTGGTCTTCTATGAAAGCCTGGAATGTCATGCTTCTGCTGCTACCAGTCACGAGATATCAGCAGCTAAAGCTGCCACCCCCCCAGCCCAGCTCCAGCTCAACAGATAGATAGCAAAGAACATAGTTTGTATAGTCTGAATGAAAGGAGGAATACACTACTCACAAAAAGTTAGGATATTTGGCTTTGGGGTGAAATTTCTGGAAAATGTAAAAAGTTGTGGCTCCAGCTATGTTCTATCATCAAAGTCGGGCATTAAGTAGAAGCAGCGATAGGGATTTCCTCCTCTCCAACTATTTATTGACACAAAAGCCAAGGGTGGGCCCTCTGGGCCAGCATTCATTCAATTGATCACAACCAGGCCTGAGGAAGGGCTATATATAGCCTGAAATGTCGCCAAATTTACAGTTGTGCACCATTATGTCCAGCTGAATAAAATCCACATTTATTTTCACCTTATCCTTTGGAGGGCCACTCTCCGTCAGGTCATTGAGGTTAAGGGGTACAGCCCTAATGATGGGACCTCGATGAGCTGGAGAATTGTCCTCCATGAAGATGACATTAGGCCGGTGTTGTTCCTGTAGAGACACAATGACTGGAGTAATGATGTTCTTCAGGTAGTCTGGGCTTGTCACTGGACCATTCACACAGTGTAGGGCAGTTCTGTACTGACGAGACACACCGGCCCACACTGTAACACCGCCACCACCAAAGCCTCATCTGGTGACCACAGTGGCTGATGCAGAGCGCTGACGTCTCCAACATCGTTGACGGACATCATTTCTGTTCAGCGTGAATCGACTTTTATCAGTCATCATCACTGAGGCCACTGGTCCCTCATCCAGCGTAGATGATCCCTGGCCCATACAAGACGATGCCACCGGTGCCTAGTGGTGCTTTCAGGTACCTTGCAGGTCATGTAGCACGCAAACCACGCTGATGTAAACGGTTTCCAATGGTCTGATGTGACATTTGGTGCCTCTCACCTCCCGTCAATGTGCCTGCAGTTGTGTGGTATTCATCATCTGGTTCTGCAGGGCATTGGTCACAATGGAGCAGTCATCAGTGTGGGATGTGGCCACAGGACGTCCACTTCTCTGCCTTTCTGTGACTCTTCCAGTCTCTGTATCTCTAACACGACCTGCTGATGACACCAGGGCTGTGGAGTTGGTAAGCCAATGCCCCGAGTCCGACTCCTCAATTTCCCCTAACTCCGACTCCCTCATACATGGAGCATGTTTAAGTGATAACTTTAAACAAACTTTGCATAAATCAATAGTACAGATAAGTCATGACAAAAAGACTTTGTAATCTATGTTTTACTAGATATCTTTACTCTGAACTTCCAGTATCGGGCTTTTCTCTGGATACAGATCACTAAGGACCTGATGTATGAAAACTGTCTAGGTCTGGTTTTCTTTGTTGCCCATAGCAACCAATCAGAGCTCACCTTTCGTTTCTACAGAGCACTATATAAAACAGTCTTTCTGGTCTGCAGGTTACCATAGAAACCTGTGTGCAGTGAGAGACCTGCTGAACTGTCTATAGTTCATGACTGACCAACGTATTTAGAAAATGTCCTCTTTTATCTGCCCCTTTATGATGAAAGCTAATCTTTGTAACTAGTCAGAAAACCCCTTTATTCCTGTTTTCTCCAGCAGATCTGAGATGAGTGCAGCCATTCCTTCCCAGTGCCTTTTTCCTCTGATCTGTAGCGGAGAAGCTTCACTACTGATCATCTACATAAAGGGCAGCACACAGTCATCTCAATTGAAAGCCTAGATCCTGAGATCAGGAACAGAACAGACATTTATAGGACATTTCATTTTCCTAAATTCTTATAAAAAAAATATATTGAACACATACGGCATTGAACTAAATGTACCAATTTATTATATATTTTTGGAGTTGGTCCATTTTATACCGACACTGACTCCACCAAAATGGACACCAGTTCTGATTCCACAGCCCTGGGTGACACTTTGTGGCTCTCTAAGCTCAGGGGCCACTTCCGTCTGAGAACATCCTGCTTGACGCCTCGCAATGGCGATGTACTCTTGATCAGTTGTTAGGTGTCATCTGGGTCTCATGATGTCTGAATGTGAGCAGCAAGATGAGGAGGACTGTTTAATACCAGTTCTAATAGAACCAGGATATTTATTGGGCGATTCATGGATCAAACACCTGGTGTGAAACATTGAACAGTTGGACATGTGCATTCAGAAGGTTAGAGGATGTCACATTAAGTTCTCCTGTAAAAGTTAGAGGACATTTTGGGGTCATCCAGTAATTTCACCCACAGGACAAATATCCTGGACTATTTGGTAGTAGTGTGTATTAAACTGTAGCTATAACAGCCTGTGTCTATCAGAATGATGGAAGTTGTAGTTTTGCAGCAGTTTTAGAACCACATGTTAGGGAACCTTGCTCTAGACCAGAGGTGCACAACGTTTTCTGGTTAGGGGCCACATTGCCAGACTATATCAATGACGAGGGCCGAAAATAAAATTTAAAGGGGTATTAAGAACTAAAATACTGTATTTATGGTATATTGAACATACAGTATATACCATTAATGTCTAGATACAGTTCCAGGACTCCCATCTAATGGGAGAATACATGAAAAATACATGTGAGCAGCCACAATACATAGACATACATTTCTGCCTCCAGATGGTTGGGGGCCGCATAGAATGGTATCAAGGGCTGCATGTGGCCCCCAGGCCGCAGGTTGTGCACCCCTGCTCTAGACAGTACTGTGCTGTGGGACTCTTTTTACTATAGGCGTGGTGAGACTTTAGACTCTTGGGCTCTTTATAGTATAGAGTCCATAGTCTCGCTCCTCTTACAGTATAGAGTCCATAGTCTCACTGCTCTTACAGTATAGAGTCCATAGTCTCACTGCTCTTACAGTATAGAGTCCATAGTCTCACTGCTCTTACAGTATAGAGTCCATAGTCTCACTGCTCTTACAGTAAAGAGTCCATAGTCTCGCTGCTCTTACAGTAAAGAGTCCATAGTCTCGCTGCTCTTACAGTAAAGAGTCCATAGTCTCACTCCTCTTACAGTAAAGAGTCCATAGTCTCACTCCTCTTACAGTAAAGAGTCCATAGTCTCACTGCTCTTACAGTAAAGAGTCCATAGTCTCACTGCTCTTACAGTATAGAGTCCATAGTCTCGCTGCTCTTACAGTAAAGAGTCCATAGTCTCACTGCTCTTACAGTATAGAGTCCATAGTCTCGCTGCTCTTACAGTATAGAGTCCATAGTCTCGCTGCTCTTACAGTAAAGAGTCCATAGTCTCGCTCCTCTTACAGTATAGGGTTGAGAGCAGTGGGAGTGTTGAATGTAAGAGAGATGACGTAACGGATTTGGAGTCTGGGAAAAAAAAAAATTCTCTTCCTATGTTTTTCTCCATCCACAGGATTACAGGATAGTAAAGGTGACGTCGGGGCCAACTTCCATCTTCCATTACAGAGCCTCCCCATGAACAGAAGATACTAGGAGTCACCCACAAGATCACTGAGCTGCTGACTGGAGAGGTGACACTGCTGGGAATACTGGGAGATTCTCCAGTAACAGCACTGGAGGGGTCTGGGTGATGATGGTCTCATTGTGTTGTCAGGTCCCTCTAAGGTGTCAGGATGTCCATGGAGGACTGGGAGTATATAGAAGGACACAAGGATCTGTACGAAGACTTCATTATGGAGGACCACCGGCCCCTCACATCACAAGGTATAAATATTCTATATAAAATACACAAGATTACACTGGAGAATGTAATACTGTCAATGTCTACACGACTGATGTGTAATGTAGAAGAGCTCGGCTCTCTTCACATCCGCTTATGTTAGTTCCTTCCTTCGCATTGGAATTCATTATATTATTTTATATTACTGATCCCTCAGGATACAATATTTTCAGTATACAATGGTCTTTTCTGACCCATCCTGAGTTGAAACCAGACTCCACATACAAGGCCTCAGACTCCGATCCAACCAATCCAGGTCACTTCTCTGGTATAATATCTGGATTAGTTATCAGCTGTTCCTGACTGTTATATGTGAGGACTTGTCTTATCTCTTAGTTATCTGATTATTTTTCTTACATCTTCATTTTCTCTTATCTTGGATGACATTTTGGGGCTTTAAAACCAATTACTCAACTTGCATCAACTTACATCAACAATGGTTTCGTCATACAATGGTCGTCCTGGAACCAATTAATATTGTAACTTGAGGGACCTCTGTACTTTATATTTTATATTACTTTATATTATTTTATATTGCTCAGTAGCTTCTCTACTTCCTCCTCTCATCTCTGGAGTAGTCGTCTCATAGAGAAGCAGATCACTAGATACTTGAGGTCGGTGCAGGTGGGTGAGGAGACATCCTGTAGTACTGTGAGTACAGCTAGAGACTGCTGAGGTCTGTACAGGAGGGTGAGGAGACATCCTGCAGTACTGTGAGTACAGCTAGAGACTGCTGATGTCTGTACAGGAGGGTGAGGAGACATCCTGTAGTGCTGTGAGTACAGCTAGAGACTGCTGAGGTCTGTACAGGAGGGTGAGGAGACATCCTGTAGTACTGTGAGTACAGCTAGAGACTGCTGATGTCTGTACAGGAGGGTGAGGAGACATCCTGCAGTACTGTGAGTACAGCTAGAGACTGCTGAGGTCTGTACAGGAGGGTGAGGAGACATCCTGTAGTACTGTGAGTACAGCTAGAGACTGCTGATGTCTGTACAGGAGGGTGAGGAGACATCCTGTAGTACTGTGAGTACAGCTAGAGACTGCTGAGGTCGGTGCAGGAGGGTGAGGAGACATCCTGTAGTGCTGTGAGTACAGCTAGAGACTGCTGAGGTCTGTACAGGAGGGTGAGGAGACATCCTGTAGTGCTGTGAGTACAGCTAGAGACTGCTGAGGTCTGTACAGGAGGGTGAGGAGACATCCTGTAGTGCTGTGAGTACAGCTAGAGACTGCTGAGGTCTGTACAGGAGGGTGAGGAGACATCCTGCAGTGCTGTGAGTACAGCTAGAGACTGCTGAGGTCTGTACAGGAGGGAGAGGAGACGTCCTGTAGTACTGTGAGTACAGCTAGAGACTGCTGAGGTCTGTACAGGAGGGTGAGGAGACACCCTGTAGTACTGTGAGTACAGCTAGAGACTGCAGAGGTCTGTACAGGAGGGTGAGGAGACATCCTGTAGTACTGTGAGTACAGCTAGAGACTGCTGAGGTCTGTACAGGAGGGTGAGGAGACATCCTGTAGTACTGTGAGTACAGCTAGAGGCTGCTGAGGTCTGTACAGGAGGGAGAGGAGACATCCTGCAGTACTGTGAGTACAGCTAGAGACTGCTGAGGTCTGTACAGGAGGGTGAGGAGACGTCCTGTAGTGCTGTGAGTACAGCTAGAGACTGCTGAGGTCTGTACAGGAGGGTGAGGAGACATCCTGTAGTACTGTGAGTACAGCTAGAGACTGCTGAGGTGTGTACAGGAGGGTGAGGAGACGTCCTGTAGTGCTGTGAGTACAGCTAGAGACTGCTGAGGTCTGTACAGGAGGGTGAGGAGACATCCTGTAGTACTGTGAGTACAGCTAGAGACTGCTGAGGTCTGTACAGGAGGGTGAGGAGACATCCTGCAGTACTGTGAGTACAGCTAGAGACTGCTGAGGTCTGTACAGGAGGGTGAGGAGACGTCCCTGCAGTACTGTGAGTACAGCTAGAGACTGCTGAGGTCTGTACAGGAGGGTGAGGAGACGTCCTGCAGTGCTGTGAGTACAGCTAGAGACTGCTGAGGTCTGTACAGGAGGGAGAGGAGACGTCCTGTAGTACTGTGAGTACAGCTAGAGGCTGCTGAGGTCTGTACAGGAGGGTGAGGAGACACCCTGTAGTACTGTGAGTACAGCTAGAGACTAGAGACTGCTGAGGTCTGTACAGGAGGGTGAGGAGACATCCTGTAGTACTGTGAGTACAGCTAGAGACTGCTGAGGTCTGTACAGGAGGGTGAGGAGACATCCTGTAGTACTGTGAGTACAGCTAGAGACTGCTGAGGTCTGTACAGGAGGGTGAGGAGACATCCTGTAGTACTGTGAGTACAGCTAGAGACTGCTGAGGTCTGTACAGGAGGGTGAGGAGACATCCTGTAGTACTGTGAGTACAGCTAGAGACTGCTGAGGTCTGTACAGGAGGGTGAGGAGACATCCTGTAGTACTGTGAGTACAGCTAGAGACTGCTGAGGTCTGTACAGGAGGGTGAGGAGACATCCTGTAGTACTGTGAGTACAGCTAGAGACTGCTGAGGTCTGTACAGGAGGGTGAGGAGACATCCTGTAGTACTGTGAGTACAGCTAGAGACTGCTGAGGTCTGTACAGGAGGGTGAGGAGACATCCTGTAGTACTGTGAGTACAGCTAGAGACTGCTGAGGTCTGTACAGGAGGGTGAGGAGACATCCTGTAGTACTGTGAGTACAGCTAGAGACTGCTGAGGTCTGTACAGGAGGGTGAGGAGACATCCTGTAGTACTGTGAGTACAGCTAGAGACTGCTGAGGTCTGTACAGGAGGGTGAGGAGACATCCTGTAGTACTGTGAGTACAGCTAGAGACTGCTGAGGTCTGTACAGGAGGGTGAGGAGACATCCTGCAGTACTGTGAGTACAGCTAGAGACTGCTGAGGTCTGTACAGGAGGGTGAGGAGACATCCTGTAGTACTGTGAGTACAGCTAGAGACTGCTGAGGTCTGTACAGGAGGGTGAGGAGACATCCTGTAGTACTGTGAGTACAGCTAGAGACTGCTGAGGTCTGTACAGGAGGGTGAGGAGACATCCTGTAGTACTGTGAGTACAGCTAGAGACTGCTGAGGTCTGTACAGGAGGGTGAGGAGACATCCTGCAGTACTGTGAGTACAGCTAGAGACTGCTGAGGTCTGTACAGGAGGGTGAGGAGACATCCTGTAGTACTGTGAGTACAGCTAGAGACTGCTGAGGTGTGTACAGGAGGGTGAGGAGACATCCTGTAGTACTGTGAGTACAGCTAGAGACTGCTGAGGTGTGTACAGGAGGGTGAGGAGACATCCTGTAGTACTGTGAGTACAGCTAGAGACTGCTGAGGTCTGTACAGGAGGGACATGCAGTTCTTTTCGTGACCGCAGCCACCACTCCATCTTCTTGGGACCGCTGACTGCTTCGCTGACTCTGTGCGCTCTTTTTATTATTTCGAGCACACTTCATTCGGACTCTGCACCTATCACAGTAAGCTGAGATTTCGGCTGTCTCATCAGGACTTTCATCTATCTGCGGTCTCATCCAGAGAAGATCAGTATGTACCTGATAATGGTGCGGCCCAGGAGATGCTGCAGGTCCATGCCCCTGGACTTCAGCCTTGCTTTGAGAGTTCATCCTTTTAGAGGCCCTATGTTGTCCTGATAAAACCCCTGGAGAGACTGCAGAATCTCTTATAGGTGGGAACATCCACATTCCTGAAGACAGGAGGTTGGTGGAGTCGCTAAGGATAAAGAGCTGTGGGACCCGTTCTGAAGATGGGCATTCAAGGGTTATTCTGGGCGGCTGAATTCTCCTTTAGTAGCCATTGCCCAATTCTGGAGGGTCTTCTGACGCTGATGATGAGTTTCTGACCCCGGGCACAGAGAATGAAGCTTTCATCACTGTAAGTCGGAAGCGGTTGGACCATGAGGTGCGCGCTCTGGAAGATAGTCCAGTTACGGTAGCCAGAAGAACAGCTGCGCCAACTCTGAGGGCCACCCAAAAGACAGGGGCCAGCGGGAACCCCAATTGGTCTTGATACATCAGACAACTTGGCTTTATCCAAGAGGAAGATTCCCTCCGCCCCAGGGGAGACAATCCGCATGTATTGGTGTGTGTGATCTGCAAGGATGGATTCATGAGTGGCCCAGAGAATGCCAGGAAAACCATCCCCAGACCATAACTGCCACCACCAGCTTGTGTTCCTCCAACAATGGCGTTTGTTTTCTTATGTTCCTCACTTGACACGCCAATGTCCATCCGTTCTATGAAGACATCGGAGAAGACAACCTTTTACCAATCAGTGGAGGTCCAATTAAGATACTGCCCTGGAAATGGAAGCCTTTTCTGTCTCTGCAGTGTCATTAGCAGAGGTGCAGCGACCGTCCTTTGGAGCCCAATACGCAGTAGGGTTTTCTGAACTTTTTTCTTTTGCACGTCTGCTACCCTCCTGGTTCATTTAGGCGGTAAACTGCTCCAACATAGCATGTCCGTCCTTGTGCAACTGTGAAGCGGACATTCACCTGTCATGGCTTATTTACATCAAAGGCTTATCAGCAATGGTGCCATTTGTCGTCTCACCGTATCTTGCCACCACAGCAGCCCAAGAACAGTTCACAGTTCAGATATACCACCACCTGGGGCCCAGAAGCATTAATACTGAGCTCAATCTCCTACTCTCCTCACACTCCATCAGCCACTTGAACAAACTGCACACGTAAGGTCAACTTAGCACAGTATACACAGACACCTCCTGCCCACGCGGGCACAGAAAGGGAGAGAGGGTAGCCCAAGCGATCCCTGTGTGGCGCTACACTCGCTCACAATCCTGACTGACTGAGAGGCCCTTTTCTTTATCGCCAGCGAAACAGAGACTATCAGTCCAGTAGTACTGCCCCTAGCTCTTGTTTGATGTAAGTCCGGTCCGTTAACGGTTTATATCGGGTCAGGAGCCAACGCCGGCATGGACCCAACCTGTACGTTTTAAACCTTTCCAGCACGCGGTCTGAAGGATCGCAGCCAGCCTGCAGACATCCGTGGTTCTGCTTATGGATAATGCACTATCCTTATCTGGAAGTATGGAGGAAGAGAGCAATCAGCGCGCTGATGTCCAGGAGAGCCATGATGGCAGACTGGTATTCCTGGTGGCGTGGGGGGGTCAATCCCCTTTTTTCCTCCTTCAGCATCTAATGGGGCTTATTCTCTTATTTTATTTTTAGAATACCAAAGAGGGTCCTAGGAAAGCCACCGCTAAAATTAAAGGAAGAGTGTGCTGTATGCAAGAAAAAACTCGCCCCATCCTGGGCTAAGTTATTACGTCAGCATTGCATTAACAAGAGGCGCAATCCCCATCACTTCTTCAGAGCATCAAAGATATTGTTAAATCTGAAGTTTCTGATTCTATCCCTTCCTCAGCCGCGGGCAGGGTCACTCCAATGTCATATCCGAATCCTATATTCCGAATCTTCCTCAGATGAAGAATCGACAGGTAGACCTTTATTTTCCCCTGAGGATACGGATTCCCTGCTCAAAGCTATTAGAGCCTCGATGAAAGTGGATGAATCCGGAGAACAGAAATCTATTCAAGATATAATGTTTGGTGATCTGGGTCACAAGAAATCCAGGTGAAAAAGGTTTTTTCGTTAAACGATAATATAAAGTATTTAATTCAGAAAGAGTGGAAAAAGCCCGAAAAGAAGTTTTTTATTCTTAGGAATGCTAAGAGAAAATATCCTTTAGATGAGGGCGAGTCATCCTGTTGGGATAAGCCACCGAAGCTGGATGCTTCTATTGCAAACATTTCAAAAAGATCTTTGCTTTTTGAAGACCTTGGCACTTTAAAAGACCCAATGGCTAGACAGGCGGAGCTGTACCTTCGAAAAGTATGGGAGGCCTGTACTCAGGCCTTTAAGCCTAATATAGCCACTACCTCTACTGCCGGATCCTTAAAGTTGTGGCTTCAGGAATTAGAATCCCACATCCAAAATAAAACCTCCAGAGACCTGCTCCTAGTTGTGTTTCCCACCATTTTTAAAGCTGTGGACTTTATTGTTGGTCCATCCTCCATCTTATCCCCCTTCTTCATACTCTTCTGTCACCCCTGACGAAGCCATCTCGGCGAAACGCGTCGGGTGAGTGGGGGACTATCATGCAGACTACCTTTTGGTGACTCTACTTGTGCGGTATGCGTACTAACTGATTTTTTTAGGGTCCCATGAGAGCTTTTTGCATTGGTTATAGCTTCGTAGACCGTTTGGGCACCTTATTGGCATAAGCTCACTCTGCTTTCTGGGAGCCTGTTACATTTTTTTGTAGCTCATATGTCACCTGGCCATTTGGCCCTGTATGATTTATTTTTTTATTTCTACAGTACACTCTGCTATTCACTTTTGGTCTTCATGTATGTTATGTTATGGGGTTATTGTTTGCGTTTAATTTTATTACTCCCCAACATGTGGATTCCTCCATTTTAATTGTAATTTTATTGTAATAAGATTTGTATTTTTGTGCTACATATTTGGTTGTCTATTCTTGGGTGTCACACAGCTTTTCTCTAGGTTCTTATTTGTATATTTATGTGGATGTGCCCGTCCTAAATCCGGTCAGCAATGACGGTTACTGTCCTGTGGGGGAAGATTTTTCTTTTTTTTTTTCTCGGGCTTGGGGAAAAATCTCAGCAAGCCCCTCGATAAATTGTATCATAAAAGACTGGTTTCGTCTAGAGTTTATTTCTCCTCCACCGGAAATTCTAAAGTTTACCAATTTAGCTCAAAACTCAGTGAAAGACTTGGCACTAAAAGAAATTTTTTTCTGTTTTAAAGAAAAATGTCCTAATTCCTCTTTCAGACTCAGAAAAAGGGAGGGGATTTTATTCATCTCTTTTTCTCGTACCCAAGCCAGACGTCTCTTTCAGAATAATTATAAACTTGAGAGACTTAAATCAGAACCTCGAATACAAAAAGTTCAGAATGGAATCTGTACAGTCTGCAATAAAACATCTAGACATACAGTGGGGAAAAAAGTATGTAGTCAGCCACCAATTGTCCAAGTTCTCCCACTTATAAAGATGAGGTCGGCCTGTAATTGACATCATAGGTAGACCTCAACTATGAGAGACAAAATGAGAAATCCAGAAAATCACATTGTCTGCTTTTTAAAGAATTTATTTGCAAATTATGGTGGAAAATAAGTATTTGGTCAATAAGAAAAGTTCCTCTCAATACTTTTTTCTATCTCCTTTGTTGGCAATGACAGAGGTCAGACGTTTTCTGTCTTCACAAGGTTGGCACACACTGTTGCTGGTATGTTGGCCCATTCCTCCATGCAGATCTCCTCTAGAGCACTGATGTTTTGGGGCTGTCACTCGGCAACACAGACTTTCAACTCCCTCCAAAGGTTTTCTATGGTGTTGAGATCTGGAGACTGGCTAGGCCACTCCAGGACCTTGAAATGCTTCTTATGAAGCCCCTCCTTCGTTGCCCTGGCGGTGTGCTTGGGATCATTGTCATGCTGAAAGACCCAGCCACGTTTCATCTTCATTGCCCTTGTTGATGGAAGGAGGTTTGCACTGAAAATCTCACGATACATGGCCCCATTCATTCTTTCATGTACACAGATCAGTCATCCTGGTCCCTTTGCAGAGAAACAGCCCCAAAGCATGATGTTGCCACCCCCCCATGCTTCACAGTAGGTATGGTGTTCTTTGGATGCAACTCATCATTCACTCTCCTCCAAACACGACGAGTTGTGTTTCTACCAAACAGTTCTACTTTGGTTTCATCTGACCATATGACATTCTCCCAATACTCTTCTGGAACATCCAAATGCTCTCTAGTAAACTTCAGACGGGCCCAGATATGTACTGGCTTAAGCAGGGGGACGCATCTGGCACTGCAGGATCTGAGTCCCTGGCGGTGTAGTGTGTTACTGACGGTAGTCTTTGTTACGTTGGTCCCAGCTTTCTGCAGGTCATTCACTAGGTCCGCCATGTGGTTCTTGTGATCATTTTGACCCCACGGGGTGAGATCTTGTGTGGAGCCCCTGATGGAGGGAGATCAGTGGTCTTGTATTATTGCTCCCACAGGTGATTTCTTCACACCAAGCTGCTTGCCTATTGCAGATTCAGTCTTCCCAGCCTGGTGCAGGTCTTTGTTTCTGGTGTCCTTCCACAGCTCTTTGGTCTTCACCATAGTGGAGTTTGGAGTGTGACTGTTTGAGGTTGTGGACAGGTGTCTTTTATACTGATAACAAACAGGAGCCATTACTACAGGTGATGAGTGGAGGACAGAGGAGCCTCTTACAGAAGAAGTTACAGGTCTGTGAGAGACAGAAATCTACTTGTTTGTAGGTGACCAAATACTGATTTTCCACCATAATTTGCAAATAAATTCTGTAAAAATCAGACAATGTGATTTTCTGGATTTCTCATGTTGTCTCTCATAGTTGAGGTCTACCTATGATGTCAGTTACAGGCCGACCTCATCTTTTTAAGTGGGAGAACTTGCACAATTGGTGGCTGACTAAATACTTTTTTCCTCACTGTAAAAGATGCCTACTATCACATCCCAATTCATGCCGATTTTCAAAAATACCTCAGAGTGGCTGTGTCTATGGAAGGACGGGTTCATCATTTACAATACAGAGCACTTCCATTCGGAATATCCCAGGCTCCGAGGCTGTTTACAAAATTAATGGCAGAGATCATGGCCCACATAAGGGAAAAGGACATTCTCGTGATTCCTTACTTGGACGATCTTGTGGTGGTGGCAGAATCTGTAGATCTTCTAACCTCTCGTCTTTTAGAAGTGGTAAACATTCTAGTAAATCTTGGATGGCAAATAAACTGGGAAAAATCAAACTTGAACCCCCTCCCATCAATGTGTTTTTCTAGGGCTGATACTAGATTCTGTGAATCGGCGATGCGTCCTCCCTCAGCACAAGATAACCCGGATAAGGAAAGATGTGCAAGTTCTGATAGCCTCAAAAAATCAGGCTAGTGGTGATGGCAGTACTGTAGGCTGATCCCTGTTTCGATCCAAGACACTTCAGTGTTAGATCCCTAAAAGAGTGGCAGGGATCATTGTCCCCTCTGGATGTTCCTCTCACCCCTCAGGTGATACAGTCCTTAACCTGGTGGCTACAGCCTTCAAATCTGACTACCTTCCCATGGGTGCTACAGGAACAAGTAACCATAACCACAGATGCCAGTCCAACCAGGTGGGGGGAGTTTTGTCAATGGGGATTTCTGCAGGGAGTGTGGAGTCCAACAGAAAGCCAGGATTCCCAAAATGTGAGGGAATTAAGTGTGGTTTTACTAGCCTCAAGAGCCTTCCTGACCAATTACATGGTATGGAAGTAAAAATATTCTCAGACAACGCTACAGTGGTTTCCTACCTAAACAGGAGGGACAAGATCAGAACATCTTATGTCCTTAACCACACAAATTTTCTCACTAATCATTCCTTATATTCCTTTTATCAAGGCAGTGCATCTAAAAAGAACAGAAAACCAGGTGGCAGATTACCTAAGCAGAAACCATTTGGATCAGGGAGAATGGTGCTTGAATCAAGACGTCTTCAATCAGATAGTTCAGCTTTCAGGTAGATCTTTTCGCAACCAGGCAAAACAAAAAATGCAGTCTCTTCTTTTCCCTAAATCCAAGAGACTGTCCATTAGAGATAGACACCTTCTCTCTTCCTTGGCCGGATCAGCTTCTGTATGCCTTTCCTCCTCTAAGACTTCTTCCAAGGGTTTTGCAGGAACAGAGGAGGCTCATTCAAACTGCACCTTTCTGACCAAGAAGAACCTGGTTCACTTGGCTGAGGAAGCTGTCCCTGTCAGATCCATGGATTCTCCTGGACAGACGGGATCTGTTATTTCAGGGGCCTGTATTTCAGCTTGAAGTAAAGAACCTTCACCTGGCAGCTTGATATTTGAAGGGGAAATTTTAGAGTGTAGGGTTTTATTCAAAGAGGTTATTTCCACCCTTTTATATTGTCTTAAGGAAGTAATTTCCACCATTTACCTTACAGTTTGGAAGACTTTCTTAAAGTTTGCCAGGACTCCGGTTGATCCATTGAGTCCTCCTCCTATGCCTAAGGTTCTGGATTTCTTTCAGGAAGGCCTTAATAAAACCCTTAGACTTAGCACCCTTAACGGACAGGTGTCGGCCCTCCGTGCCTTCTATGATTTCCCCATTGACAATCACCCTTGGATCAGGAGATTCTGTAAAGCAGTCTGTAGAATTAAGCCTGTAATCAGTTTTTCTGTTCCCCCGTGGGATCTTAACCTAGTGTTGTCTAGGATCATGGAGCCTCATGACATCATGGAACCACTTCACGATTTATCCATTAAAACATCTTTTAAAACTGCTTTCCAGTTGGCCGTCACCTCGGCTAGGAGAGTGGGTGAGATTTCTGCCTTGTCAGCTTCTCCTCCTTATACTAACATCCTGGAATAAATATGTGAAATTTACATTATATGAGGCAATTATTGATGATGAATTAGTCTAAAACATAAGTTATATTTATGGTAACCGGAATACCCCTTTAAGCCCAATAAAAGTGAACAGAGTGGTGGCCGCCCTTCCGTGGTGCACTTCCCACTCATTTCAATGGGACTTCCAAAAATAGCCGAGCACAGCCCTCAGATATTTTCAGCACACCCCATAGGAATAAATGGAGGGTGGCTGCACATGCACTGTGCAGTCTCTGGTTCTTTAAAGGCTCCTTTCCAAGTTTAGGTGCAGTTCCTAAAGGTGGGACCTGTACCCATCAGACATTGGGGGGCATATGCTAGCAATATGCTCCCAATGTCCAAGATGGGAATAACCATTTAATAACCATGGTGCATTGGACACCAGTGCTGGATGTATTAAAACACCAACTTTACTAAATGACTGCCCTGGAGTAGTTGTTTCCTTAAAGAGGTTCTGTCACCCAGATGAACCCTACCAGGCATATAGCGAGTGAGCAGGCCCTGGAATTCAGTGCTAGACCGGTGGGTCTGTTGAGAACATTGTTATCTAGGCCCCGATCACTAAACCTAGAAGTGAAGGAGCTGAGAGAAGAGTCTGATCTATAGACAGATCTACAGGAGGCCATGTATTCATCACTGTGTGCTTGTGTCTCCATAGATGGATCCAGGAGGAGAAATCCCCCCGAGAGATGTCCACCTCCTCTGTATTCCCCCGAGAGATGTCCCCGTCCTCTGTATTCCCAGGACTGTCCAGAGGAGAAGCTCCCAGAGAACCATCAGGTAGATGGAGCTGACGTCTCCCCAGAATCTGACCAGAAAGGGATTGAACCAAAGATCATTTTACATTTTTCTGGTTTAGGATGAAAATCTGATGGATATTAAGGTTGAATTTAAAGATGAAGAGGAGACGGATTTATGGGGCGATCAGCAGGGTAAGGGGGGGTGGGGCGGTCATGGGTCACCTGGATAACTACTCCCATCATTTCGTCATCATATGCAAACCGTCTATTGTCACTTTCCCACAGATGGATCCAGGAGGAGATGTCCCCGTCCTCTGTATTCCCAGGACTCTCCAGAGGAGAAGCTCCCAGAGAACCATCAGGTAGATGGAGCTGAGCCCTATACACATCTATATAGGGGGGTCATAGATTGTGGGGGTCTCTTATGTGGATCTGTTAGATTTCCCACCTGTCTGCTGTATTGTACTGAATTGTTACAGATGACAAATCAGGGGGAAGATCTGACTGATATTAAAGTGGAGGATGAAGAAGAGCGGATGATGGGCGATCCCCCGTGTAAGAGTGAGGTGGAGGAGGACATTCCAGGAGATGTCACCACAGGTATGTGATACTGGATGGAGAAGGTGGATTCAGAGCTCCCATCTTTTATTCATTAAGGTAAGAAACACGGAATAAGTCATTTCACCGCTCCCTTAGGCACGGAATCCACTTGACCTCTGCTGAGTGGAGATTCAAAGCCACAAACACCAGAGAAAGTCAAACACTCTTGACCTCTATTGAGATGCTAAAATGAAGAATAAAAAGTCCCTGCAGAGTTCTCCAGCAACTACACCAGAAATAAATGCAATTATGAGTTGAAGAACAGGAACATACCATGTGTGATACACAAGTGTCCTCAACATGGGGATAATAAGGGTTCTGCCACGATGGCCTGAGGAAACCACTGTGAACCAATTCCCTTTTTCCACATTGTCAAGTCATGATCGCACAACTGCTGCAATACCAGATAAGATTTTGGGAGGGATCACTGCCTGAAGGACTTTACCTCTAAAAGCAATATCTGTTTGACCGAAGCCTCAGCCCTTTTCCATCCATGGATAAGACAAAGTCGAGTAGAGTGCACTGCTGCCTTTGGATGATCTTCCAAAGGTTTGTGGGGTTTTTGTATTTTTAAAAAATCTTTATTACAAAATTCTGTCAAATAGAGAAGGAAGAAAAGGTTAAATACTCCACGAAGAAAGCCCCGCAACCACCCCAAAGGGGAGAGTGGGACGAGAAGAAAAAAATAAAAGAAAAACACCACAATAGTAATGAAATCTCTCCAACGTTATTTTTTCTGCTTGAGCAGAGAATGGATCTGTGTTCTTCAGGTTTACTGGTGTCATCTTCTCCTTGGCATAGATACAAGAATCGGTATTGAAAGGTAATTTTACTTAGCCTATGATCCATTCCTTTAAATCAGGCTGAGAACTAGTCATCCATCGTCTAACAATCTCCAAAAAGAATAGTAGCCTTCCTTCTATGAACTGATGCCTGGACCTGTCCCACATTCTCTAAAGTTCAATTCTAGGCATCAGGTATCAGAAGAGCGCAGACTGAAATGACCTAAAATCTTCTTCTAGCCCCTACATCTGAGTGATACTTGTGCATCACCAGTTTCCTCAGTTTCTTGGGGGTGAAATAGAACAGTGTACTATAAAGAATTGTGTAATCGGATGGGTTAGACTAAACCCCAGGAGAACCATGTGTAATGCTGTCCCAGTCATCTCCTTCTATTAGGTCCATGCTTCTCGTTATCTCAGGTAACTAATCATTTTATACAGGATCTAGAAACCATCCTTTGACATCCCTACGTGAATTCACGCCAGCCACATAAGATTGATGTGTGCTTCCCACTGTCCTAAATGATGCTTTAATTAAAGTCTCGGCAGTGTTCGGTGCCCACAGTAAGATACTGAAATTCCCTTAAAATGCTGATATTTCCCCCAGAAAGCCTCATTCAGGTTGTACCCACATATTAATATAAAAAATAAAGGGTTGATTAATCTGAAGAACTTTCACCCATGACTTTCACAAGAGGAACAGCTCCAATACCTCCAAAAATGAGAGAATTTTTTTTCTACTCTTTATTGAACAAGTAAAACATTATATATATATATATATGTTATATATATATATATATATATATATATATATATATATATAATACATGGTATAGACATACAGGTCAATAAAATGTTTTACAAAGACACTGATACAGAGCAAAGATACATAAAAAGGTCACAGTTACATTTGGGGTCTTTGGAACCCAAAGCACAGTAGGACAATACACAGATCAGTTATAGAAATCTACCTATCACAACCAACGGTTACCGTAAGATAAGAACACCAACCGCCCCCCATACCTTCTGAATTTTTTGGGGACATCTCCTACACTGAGTACATTCTTAAACAATGCTACTTGATTTACTAAAGCTTTCCACTGACTAATGCTGGCCAAATGGTCCCCATCCATCTTAAGCTATGGGCTTTTGGGACAAAAATAGTCTCCCGTAGGAAAATCCTTTCATAGGGTGTCCACTGATCCTCCGGTATCACCCCCAAGAAACAGAACCCAGGATCCATAGCAACTGGGACATCTGCCACTGCCAACCAGAATGCTTTTACATGAATGCAGGACCATATGAGATGCCACAAATCAGCCTGAGGAGTACTAAATCTATAACAATATGTGATAGGTGGCCCATGGAGTACAGTCTGGTCAGGGTGATATAACAACGAAATATGAAATATAAAAAGCTGGATAAACCTATTATTAACAGAGGGAGAGACCAGCAATGGAGACTCTAGAACCTCCGTCCAATCCTCACTACACAAGGAGAGAAGAAATTCCATCCATTCTGTGAATGCTGGTATAGGTGTGGCAGATACTGTAGAATCAACATAGAAATTATGCTCCGGGGACACCAATCAGGGGCTATACTGAAATCGCAATCCTCTCTGCTATCAGTTGGATCTGGAATGCATGGCGAAGCTGTAAAAATCTATAGAATCAATCTCGGGGAACACCATATAAGTCCTGAACCTGCTGAAATGATATGATGACACCACATCCTTATAGACATCTACTGACCGTATCCCCTGCTTCTGCCTAAAACCACTTCAGAATATTAGCCCACAAATGGGCCATGGTACACATGTCCCTATAACTCTGCAGCTCCTTTGCCTCCTTCCAAGCCTGGCTAGCTAATCGATCCATAGGCAAAAGCCTCCCAGGGACCTCAGAAATCCCTTCCAGAACAGGCCAGAGATGTTAAAGCTGTCAATGCATCCTCGACAAGTGTTCAAAACTGGGCAGATTGGATTTGGTAATCTAGGAGTGCAGATACCTCAGCTGGCCCGCTAGAAAGTAGAAATCAGGCAGGGAGTATCCTCCTAGGTCCATCAGTAGCTGAAGGCTAGAGACCAACCATTTGTGACGATTGACTTCCCAAATAGAAGATGCCATCAGAGAGTGCAACCTGTGAAAGAATCTCTTTGGGATGGGGACACAGGGATGTTCTAAAATACAAAGCCCCTTATCGTTTTGATAAGAATGATGTGTACCGCCAGGGATAGAGGGAGCATACACTGACATTTAAATCTATCAATGAATACTCCTCTGGTGCAGCAACATTTAGAAGTATAAACTGGTCAGAGCTTTTAGTAATATATATACTGAGATACTAAAAGGAATCGACTGCTGGTAGGTTATAATATACTGCAACCCATTATGGATTCCATAAGGGCATGAGGAAGGGTGGAGACCAATTGATTGTCAACCCAAAATGATCTATGAAACCCATAGTCTATGGAAGAGTCGTCTAACAGACTCTGACATAAAAAGGATAAGTATATAGGAAAACCCTATTATACCCATCTCCCACCCTTACCCCCCTATATCTCTCATCCAGACGTAGCCGAAGCGCCAAAGGTTCAACCACAACAGTGAAAAATAAGGGGGATCGTGGACACCCCTGCCAAGTGCCTCAACCCAGGGTCATGGTAGGCAAATGATGGCAATTAACCAAAACACTTGCTTTAGGCTGTTTCCATAAAGTCTCAACCCAGTGAATGAAGGCAGGGCCAAAGCCAAATTTCTTCAACACCTCCTGCAAATGCCCTGCACTCTACAGAATCAAAGGCTTTGGCAGTGCCTAGAGGTGCCAATGCCCACTGTTTACCTCCTGCCATACCCACTTGCTCCGCAGCCTGCACTGTGTGAATGCTCAGTGATGTGCAATGCCCTGGAATAAAGCCAGACTGGTATCATGCACAAGAGATGCGATGACCTTATTTAATCTGTTTGCCAGAAGTTTAGTCAGAGTTTTGTAGTCTAGGTTAAGAAGAGATCTGGGTCTATATGTCCCACACTCTAGTGAGTCCTTGTCTGGTTTCAACAGTATCACAATAGTAGCATCATAAAGAGACTCAATTTGTCCAAAGAGAAAGCGGATTGATACATAGCCTGAAGCTGAGGTCCTAAGACTTCTAGATACCTCTTAGTCTTCCACTGGAGGTTTATATCTGGCCCTCCAAGATGATTTCACTTTCCAGGGGTGCCAAGTTCCCAAGGCAGAGGATTGGAAAGACCAACTCATCTAAATACTCTTTTAGGTAGTCCAAAGGGTAGTTAACCCTAGACACATAAAGATCTGCATAGAACTCCTGGAATCTAGAGGCGATAGACCTGTGGGTCTAATGGGCAGTATGGCCGGGGAAGGAAGGACTGCTGTTTAAGAAAAAACATCTTCCTGTCACTTTTTTTCTTTCAGATGGATGGTAGTAACCACTCTTTCCTATGATCCTCTGTAAGTTGCCATGTAAATTTGAGACTAGTGGTTTGCACCTAGTGGCCAACTCTTCTTCCCTGTGCCTAGTTTCCCTTTAAATATATGAGATCGAAGATTTAAGGCAACCTCTCAGATAAGCTTTTAACGTCTCCCATTTTAGCACTGCATTATGTTCATCCTCCTGGATAGCCAAAAATACCCTCAACTGTTCACAGCTACTGTCGGTAGGGCCCAATAGAAATATCCAGGAAGGGTGAAATCACATCTTAACCATAGATTAACTATATTGCCGATGAGAGGTTCGCGATTATAGATCAATACAAGGGTTAACTGCCTGAAAAAATCGCTTAAAAACTACTTTATTGATAAATTTATTAAAACACCAAACACCATTTCAGGCTAAAGGGGAGATGCCACATGGTCAGGGAAAGCCAACATATGTGCCTGACTACCCATGTGGCACTACCCCCACTAACAAAAAGGTGTGCCGTGTATGTGGCTAATATTGTTCCTGTAAGCCACACTGCAGATATTATACAGGGATATTGGTTAGTGTGTAACTGGATAACCTATCCTGTCACATATAACAGGTATAGGTTCGGGCCATACGGAGACCCCAAGTGCAATACTAGGGGTGTAAACCCCGATATTGGCCACCTAATCACCCAGTATGTCACCACTACCAACACACAGTATCCCCTGCTTTAGGCGGTACATTAGTAGCACGGTAATGAAAACCAGTTGCGCTGCGGCTCAACGCGTTTCTATGTCACATATGACATGACTGTCATCAGGAGCCCATTCAGTCGCAATTTAGCAAGTGGTTACCTGCCTACTATAGTGGCACGCTGCGCACCTAAGTGATGTGCAACAGCGTGTATAGTACCCGGCACTATGGCGGCACATCTTAACCATACCCACAGACTTAAAGAGGCTCTGTCACCAGTTTTCAACCTATGTCTTTAGATATATAGGCACATAGGGCTCTTAATCCTTTCCCCACACATATCGTTATATGCCAGAAGCAATTATCCATTAGCCAGGAAAACGCACTTTTAAAAATATGCTAATGAGGCTTCGGAGCACCGTGGGGCGTGTTCTTCTTGTCTGAGCACCGCATCTGCGCTGACCTTTGTGCTCCCAACACCGCCCTGCATTCTATAATCACGTCCCCCTTCCTCTTGATGGACAGCGCTAGACCCTCTGGGCTAGCGCTGAAATCCTGCACCTGCGCACTCACTCGATGTACGGCACGAGCCGTCACTTCCGGGTTCAGTGAAGTGATGTAGGGTCTAGCGCTGTCCTTTTTCATGCAATGCAGAACTGATGTGTGAAAAAATTGCTCATGTACACAGACCCATTGAAATGAATTGGTCAGAAATCAGTATGGTTGCTATGCGTTCACGTCACGTATCGCCCCCGCTCGTGTGAAAGAGGCCTTATATAAAAGGATGGAATGACATGCAGGTTTTTGTTGTTTTTAGCCAAAGCCAAGGGTGGCTTCAAAATGGTTAGGGTTCAAAAGAAATGGATCCATTTCACTTCTCCGGTATTTCCAGCCTCATAGGAATATTAGAAATTTCTCTTCGTTGTGATTTGAATAAATAACGAAATCCATTTTTAATCTTTACAGAAAATCCCAGTAAGAACCTCATGTTATCGCACAGTTATAAAGTAGAAGATGAAGATATCATACAAGACTTCAGGACATCAGGAGAAAAGTTACATCCAGAACTTCACTGTACAGATTTATCATATAATCCCCCTAATCATGAGGAATATTTTACTGAGCAGTCACAGATTGTTACCACAAGTATCGGGCAGAACCGGGGTAAAAGGTTTATGTGTGGTGACTGTGGGAAACAATATTCAAGAAGCTCTGTTCTTTTTGCTCACAGAAGAATTCACACGGGAGAGAAGCTATGTGCATGCCCACTATGTGGGAAATGTTTCACAAATAGATCACATCTTGTTATACATGAGAGAATTCACACAGGAGAGAAGCCCTATTCCTGTCCAGAATGTGGGAAATGTTTTACCAATAAATCACATCTTGTTATACATGAGAGAAGTCACACTGGGAAGAAGCCTTATCCATGTTCTCAGTGTGGGAAATGTTTTACACAAAAATCACATCTTGTTAAACATGAGAGAAGTCACACAGGAGAGAGGCCGTATTCCTGTTCAGAATGTGGAAAACGTTTTAATACTAAAGCCAATCTCCGGGATCATCAGAGAATTCACACCGGAGAGAAACCATTTATATGTTCTGAATGTGAGAAATGTTTCACAGATCGATCAAGTCTTTTTAGACATAAGAGAATTCACACAGGAGAGAAGCCTTATTCATGTTCAGAATGTGGGAAATGTTTTACTGATAAATCAAGTCTTGTTATACATGAGAGAATTCACACAGGAGAGAGGCCGTATTCATGTTCAGAATGTGGGAAATGTTTTACAAATAAATCAAATCTTGCTATCCACGAGAAAAGTCACACAGGGGAGAAGCCTTATTCTTGTTCAGAATGTGGGAAATGTTTTACTACAAAAACCAAATTTAAGGATCACCATCTAAAATATCACACAGGGGAGAAGTCATTCTCATGTTTAGAATGTGGAAAGTGTTTTACAAGGAAATCAAAATTTGAAACTCATCAAAAACTTCACACAGAGAAGAAACCATATTCTTGTCTGGAATGTGGGAAATGCTATAAGAGCAAAAAAAGATTTTCAAACCATCAGGTTATTCACAAACATTAAACTCTTAATAAGAGAATTTATTTTTGGGGTGGAATTAGCCTGGATCTGCTAAACTCCCAAATTATATTAACTGACATCAACTGTAACCAGGATCCATGTTGTAAAAGAAGAACCTCTCTTCCTTCTGAATGAACGGTATTTATGCATCCAGAATCCAGATGGGGGTTAGGGTTTCCTTATTTTATGTTTGATAACTTATTTGGACAAATGAATCTTTGATCTTCCCAAAAAAAATGTTTAATTTACAATAATGTGTTAAAAGGTTTATCCCACTCCTCCATGGACAGCATCATGAGAGGATATAGAACCTGGCAGTGACTTGGCCATTCCTTATTGGGATTACTGTTATATTTAGGGGTATCGCCATGTTGCCCAGTCTACCCTGAGCTTCGCTTCAGTCATACTGACAGGTGGTCTCATCCTCCATCAGCCTCTGGAACATTGAAGAACTCCCACTGGATTCTATAATGAGTTGATCAGGTCCTGATATGGTAAATCAGTCCCATACTAGAATATTTCTGCCACCATGCTCTCATGTCTGTATCAGGGCTTTCTTGTGAAATATTAATTTTTAAAAGAAAATTGACAGTGGAGCCCACCATTATTGCAGGGTCACTCAAGTACAGTCTTCATTACCACAAAGCACTAGAGGATGGGTTCTCACCAGCGTTGGTTGTGCTCACCCGGCACAATGCCAGAAATGGGTGTATCAATAGTATGTTTGGGCAGCAGCTGGCTTCAGGTAACAGTGGATGCATGACACCTCTATGGAGTTATAGAAGAGCATGGTCAGGGAAGAAAATGGAGAGCGGGGTGCTTACCACAGAGCGATGGTGAAGAGGATCCAGTCAGATTGAAAGTGCTATGTGAATTTCATCACTTGAATGGCGACTTTGTCAGGCCAATGTAGTCACCATTCCAGTGGCGAAATGCATTGCTTGTCTCAAAATAAAGTATTGCACTTTCAATCTACTAAGTGGAGTCACCATCACCCTGTGGCAAGCGCCCTCTCCAGTTTTTTTCAGATCGAGCTCTTTAATTCTTGCCAAACATCTTCTCTTCTAGAAGTCAATGTGATAGCCTAGGTGTTACATCATAGTTTTATGTTTTGCGGTAATAGATATCAAAAAGGTAAAAGCTTCCTGTAGGTCTCATGAAGAAACTCTGAGGTTGTTGGTCACATCTCTCTTAATCTTGCATTCTACTTGCAGTCTAATCTTGGTGGGACAGATTGACAATTGTCTTGATATCCAGTTGTTGACCATTTTCTCTTTCCAGACTCCTACAACCACTTGCACTATTTGTGTAGTCACCACACTTCTGCTTCACAACTCAATATGAGAGGAAATCATTTTAGCTAAGGGTAGAATTTTTAACAAAAAATGACAAACCATATTCTACATCAGGTGACAGATCAGCTTGGCAGGATTAAAGTCTGGTTCTAACATAAATGTTAATTAGATTGGGATCCAGGCTGCTTTCTGATTTTTTTCACAAAACTTTTTATATGCTGCAGAAGAGGAAGCAAGACCGACTCAATAGAAAGTGTATGGGCCCATATCCTACAGAGTGAAGGATACAAATGCTTCTGTCTCCATGTTCTAGGGGACGATGGGTCTCTGAATGATGAGACCCCATCAGAGGTTTTGATCGGTGAGGTCTATGACCTTTCAAAAGTTTACTGAAAACTCAATGACTCTTTAACACTGTTTTCTGTGACGAGGTATTGTCAGCATCACCTAACTTGAGTTTAATTGACTGAATGATAAAAGTGTCCAGCATGTCTCTGTCCGCTGTGCTCTGACTGCTGAGGTGATCACCACCATCTCCACTGCACTTGTTATAAATAATTAGGGGTTCATTTCTATGTTTCATAAGATTTGCACCAGACAAAAGTTCCAGCGTTCTCTCCTTGTCCAGTGTAGATTGGTGGTGATATCTGTGCGGCTGGCACTCTGCTAGTTCTGTAACTCCCATAGGAGTGAATGGAGGCCCTGCTACAATGTTGTACAGAAGGCACTGCTGTTTCTGTAACTGCAGAGTTATGAAAACCGTGTGGCTGCCATTCACTTCTATAGGCGTTCTGTTATCAGAAGAACACATTGCCATAACTTTGCTTCCCCTGACTGGTGTTTACTGCAGTTATTCCCATCTTGGTCATGAAGGGCTGAGATGGGGCAATCCTTTGAAGGCCACTTTCACACAGTATTTGGTCAGTATTTTTCATTAGTATTTCCAAGCCAAAACCAGAATGGGTCCAAAATACAGAAGAGGCACACGCATTTCCATTATAGTTTTTCTCCATACGCTCCATGCCTGGTTTTGGCTCACGAATACTGACTGTGAAAGTGGCCTAAATGACCTGATTTTGAGTTCTCAGTAGACCAAAGAGCAAAAGGTAGATCCTCTGATGAAATTAAGCAAGAAGAAAGAACAGTCTGCTCAGTGAAACCTGAAGAATGTAGAAGACGAAGGGTTGAAAATTTTTAATAAAGATCAATTTAGGGTTTTTTGGCTTTTTAGGCCAAACTAAGTACAATGTAATCATAAAAAATGTCCCAAGGGTGTCCCTAACCTCCTCGATCCTTTCGGTGGGAATATATGCACAGCAGCTTTGTTGCAGAAATGTTTGGCCTATTCATCTAATAGCATCTTGTAGAGTATGTGTACATTCTGCAGATATCCATGTGTGAACTAACAAGGTTCTGATCATCTGAAGAACCTGATTGTAATTTTTGTCTGTAAGTTACATACAATCAGCCTGGGTTTACACATTGAGATTTTTGAGATGAATGATAAAAAGTCTGCCTATAAGAGGTATAAAGAGTCTGGAAGTGTAGCAGACAGAGAAGTGTATAAAACTATGCAGATTATTAATGCTGCTAAAGCTTCAAAGGGGGAAGAAATGGCCAAATCTGTTAAGGAGGGAAATAAAACCTTCTGCAGATATATTGGTGACAGGAAGAAGAAAAACTGCGGCAATGGAAAATGTCTGTATATAGATGGGAATAAGACGGTCGCCGACCATCTGAATAACTACTTCATAATCAGAACATGGCTGGACATAGCATTGCCTCTAGTTGTAAGGTTTCAGCCCCAGTGTTTTCAGAGGCCGATGTTCTACAGGAACTTGTCCGGCTAAAGTTAAATAAGGCAATGGGTCCGGATGGCATCCACCCCAGAGTTCTTAAAGAACTCCGATCTGTGATTGTCGGCCCCCTGACTGATCTGTATAATCAGTCCCTTCTTACAGGAGATGTTCCTAATGATTGGAGAATGGCTAATGTTGTACCCATTCACAAGAAGGGTAGTAGAGAAGAAGCTAGTAACTATAGGCCAGTCAGCCTGACATCTGTAGTGGTAAAAATGATGGAGACTCTTCTAAAAAAGAAGATAATTGACCATCTAACAACAAACAACTTGATGGACCCAAACCAGCATGGCTTTACTGAGGGCCGATCATGTCAGACTAATCTCATTGATTTCTTATGTAACTAAAGTGCTGGATGAAGGTGGTGCTGTGGATATCGCCTACCTGGATCTCAGTAAAGCTTTCCATACGGTTCCCCATAAAGAGCTGATAGAGAAGTTATCAAGAATCAGACTTAACCCCTGGATAGTTGAGTGGATCTGCAGTTGGCTGAAGGACAGATACCAGAGGGTTGTTGTTAATGGAGTGTATTCTGAGGAGAGGCTGGTTACAAGTGGGGACCACAAGGATCTGTTCTGGGTCCTGTTCTGTAAGTGACATAAGGGACAGCTTGGAAGGGAAGGTTTGCTGATGACACAAAAGTGTGTAATAGGGTTGATGTTCCAGGAGGTGTCAGTAATATGGAGAATGATTTATCTTTATTAGATAAGTGGTCAAAACAATGGAAACTTCAGTTCAATGTTTCCAAATGTAAAATAATGCACTTGGGGAGAAGAAATCCTCTATCTGAGTATCGTATTGGCAGTTCTGTGCTAACAAAGACCTCAGAAGAGAAGGATTTGGGGATAGTGATTAGAGATGAGCGAGCACTAAAATGCTCGGGTGCTCGTTATTCGAGTAGAACTTTTCCCGATGCTCGGGTGCTCGTTTCGAATAACGAACCCCATTGAAGTCAATGGGAGACTCGAGCATTTTTTGCAGGGGACCGGGGCTCTGCCTAGGGAAGGCTGGGTGAAAACCTGGAAACCTCAGAAAATGATGGAAACACCACAGAAATGAACAAGAAACAGCAGGGGCAGCATGCATGGATGCCTCTGAGGCTCCCTAATTGCACCATTTTTTCTAAATCTGGCCAATAGTCTGGGGATGACCCCAAGGCAATTTTCAGGGACATGGTAATGGTGACCCACTTAAAAATGCTGCCTGACAACCTGGCGGTGAACCCCTGATTGTCTGTCTTTCAATAAGATTGCAGTGTAAAGCATGGTGGTGAGCCTCAGTAATAAGATTGCAGTGTAAAGCATGGCGGTGAGCCTCAGTATGACTTTTTAGATGGAGATTGCATGTGGTCACGTACTCCCTGGAACCCCATAGTCACCCCTTCTCTGATGTGCTACCCCAGAACATTCTCTGCCCCAATTCGCAAGACCTTTTGCAGTCTCCGTGTGCTGACAGTGGGGATTTACCAGTGTTGTCTGAGGAGGTGGTGGACAATGGCGAGACACAGGTGTCGGGGGGTGAGGTAGTTGTATGGGAAGCAAGTTAGTGGGGACTCCTTGGGAGGACTTTCTCATGATGAGACAGATTCAACTTGGGTGGATCAGGCACAGGAACAGATCAAATTTTTTTATTTAACTTTTATTTAGCACAAATAACCACAGAGATATTTATTCGTTCCCTTCACTGCCCAGTCTGGCATTGGGGTTCGTCACTTTGATTGCGAGCTGTGCCGCTCTCTCCACAATGGTCTTTCGGTTCTTTGAGGAGACGTTGTGGGCGATTTCTGCACAGAAGGACTTGTTGCTCATCAACAGAACCTCGAACTCCTTGACATTGTGGACCAGGAATTTGTGGAACCCTGTGGGCAGCATGTGTTTGGTCTTCTTGTTGCTACCATATCCAATGTTGGGCAATATAGATACACAGGTAATATTTTCACACCTATCCCCCCAAAAAAATGTACGCAGTTTGCGCAACTGGAACTGGAGAGAGGGCCTGTTGGTGGACCTCCGGAAAAATTGTTTGGAGAGAGGGCCTGTAGGTGGACCTCCGGAAAATTTGTTTGGAGAGAGGGCCTGTAGGTGGACCTCCGGAAAAAAAGACGACAAGGAGGAGTAGGAGGAGTAGAGAAGAGGAATCGGATACATAAGGAATCTTATTCTTTAGCTGCTTTCCCCCGGAGGAGATTTGAATTCCGGTGAAATCCAGGCTTTGTTCATTTTAATAAGCGTCAGCCTGTCAGCGCTGTCAGTTGACAGGCGTGTACGCTTATCGGTGATGACGCCACCAGCTGCACTGAATACCTGCTCTGACAGCACGCTAGCGGCAGGGCAGGCCAGCACCTCCAAGGCGTACAGCACCAGTTCAGGCCACGTGTCCAGCTTTGAAACCCAGTAGTTGTATGGAGCAGAGTGATCGCTACGGACGTTGGTATGGTCAGCTAGGTACTCCCTCACCATCTTCCTGTACAGCTCCCCCCTACTCTGCCTAGACTGGGGACAGGTGACAGTGTCTTGCTGGGGTGACATAAAAGTGGCAAAGGCCTTGGAGAGCGTTCCCCTGCCAGTGCTGGACAAGCTGCCTGCTCGCCTCCTCTCCCCCGCTACTTGGCCCACAGAACCATGCCCTCTGCCGCTAGCGGCATCAGATGGGAAGGATTGTTTCAGCTTGTGCACCAGGGCCTTTTGATATCTATTCACTCTCATACTCCTTTCCTCTACAGGGATGAGAGTGGAAAGGTTCTACTTGTACCGTGGGTCCAGGAGAGTGAACACCCAGTAATCGGTGTTTGAAAAAATGCTTCTAACGCGAGGGTCACGGGATAGGCAGCCTAACATGAAGTCTGCCATGTGCGCCAGAGGCCCAACACGCAAGAATTCCCTCTCCTCACTGGCCTGACTCTCCATTTCCTCCTCCTCCTCCTCCTCTTCAGCCCATACACGCTCAAGAGTTAAGGACTGAGCACTGGTACCCTCTTCTGTCTCGCCGACATTCTCCTCCTCATCCCCCTCCTCCGATACGCGCTGAGAAACAGACCGGAGGGTGCTCTGGCTATCAAGCGACGTATCTTCCTCCACCGTCTCTTGTGACAAGCGCAAAGCATCCAACTTGATGCTGAGCAGTGAGTTTTTCAACAGGCAAAGCAGCGGGATGGTGAGGCTGATAATGGCGGCATCGCCGCTGACCATCTGTGTTGACTCCTCAAAGTTGCTGAACACCTGGCAGATATCAGACATCCACGTCCACTCCTCATTGTAGACTTGAGGAATCTGACTAACCTGACTACCAGTTCTGGTGGAAGTTGACATCTGGCAGTCTACAATCGCTCTGCGCTGCTGGTAAACTCTGGATAACGTTTAATGTCGAATTCCATCTCGTGGGCACGTCGCACAGCAGTCGGTGAGCGGGCAGTTGTAGGTGGCGCTGCGCTGCCCTGAGAGTGGCAGCATCTGTGGTCGTCTTGTGGAAATGCGCACAGATGCGGCGCACCTTGGTGAGCAAATCAGACAGATTGGGGTATGTCTTGAGGAACCGCTGAACTATGAGATTGAACACGTGGGCCAGGCATGGCACATGTGTCAGTCTGCCAAGTTGCAGAGCCGCCACCAGGTTATGCCCGTTGTCACACACAACCATGCCTGGCTTGAGGTTCAGCGGTGCCAGCCACACATCGGTCTGCGCCGTGATGCCCTGTAACAGCTCTTGGGCGGTGTGCCTTTTGTCACCTAAGCTCAGCAGTTTGAGCACCGCCTGCTGGCGCTTACCCACGGCACTGCTGCTGCGCCTAGAGCTACCGACTGAAGGCGCCATGCCCACGGATGGTAATTCGGTGGAGGAGGAGGAGGGGTCGGAGGAGGAGGCATAGTACGTCTGAGAGACCGTGACCGAGGTAGGCCCCGCAATCCTCGGTGTGGGCAGTACATGGGAGGCCCCAGGGTCAGTCTCGGTCCCAGCCTCCACCAAGTTAACCCAATGTGCCGTCAGTGAGATGTAGTGTCCCTGCCCGGCAGCACTTGTCCACGTGTCCGTGGTTAGGTGGACCTTCTCAGAAACAGCGTTGGTCAGGGCACGGAGGATGTTCTCTGACACGTGCTGGTGTAGGGCTGGGAGGGCACATCGGGAAAAATAGTGGCGGCTGGGGACCGAATACCGAGGGGCAGCCACCGCCATGAGATTGCGAAAGGCCTCGGTCTCTACCAGCCTATAGGGTAGCATCTCCAGGCTCAGCAATTTGGAGATGTGGACGTTGAGGGCTTGGGCATGTGGGTTGGTGGAACTGTATTTCTTCTAGCGCTCCAGCGTCTGCTGTAAAGACAGCTGAACGCTGCGCTGGGACACATTGGTGGACACTGTGGAGGATCGTGGAGGCGAAGGTGTGGTTTTCCGGCGGGAGGCGCTCGTGCCGGGGTCCTGGGCAGGGGGTTGACTAGCAGAGGCAGCGAGTGACACAGGGGAAGGAGCAGTGGTGTGACCCGCAGGAGGTGTTGAACCGGCTTGGTTCCATTGAGTGGGGTGTTTAGCACTCATATGCCTGCGCATGCTAGTGCTGGTTAGGCTAGTAGTGGTGGCACCCCTGCTGATCCTGGTGTGGCATAGGTTGCACACCACAGTCCGTCGGTCATCCTCACTTTCTTTAAAGAACCTCCAGACTTGCGAACATCTAGGCCTCGCCACGGGAGCTTCACTACGTGAAACAGTTGCTGCTGATGCACCAGCTCTGGCCCTGCTTCTCCCTCTGGCCACACCACTGCCTCTTCCAACCTGTTCTGGTGCAGCACTCGTCTCCGCCTCAGAAGCACTGTCTTCACTCGGCTTATCAACCCAGCTTGGGTCAGTCACCTCGTCATCCTCCGATTCCTCAGTCTGCTCCCCCCTCGGACTTCCTGCCCTGACAGCAACTTCACCACTGTCTGACAACCGTGTCTCCTCATCGTCCGACACCTCTTTACAAACTTCTTCGACTAACTCAAAATTGTCATCACCATCATCACCCACAGACTGCGACAGTTGGAAAACTTGGGCATCGGGAACGAGGTCAGCAGCAACCTGAGAAGTGGTTTGTGACTCTGGGAATGGTCCAGAAAACAGTTCCTGAGAGTATGCCGGATCGCATTCCAAATTTTCCTGGGAGGGGGCAGACTGGGGGATAGGAAGTTGAGGTGGAGGAGCCAGAGGAGTGCTCCCTTGGGTAACGTGGGTGAACTGCGTGGAAGACTGACTGGTGGACAAATTACTTGAAGGATTGTCTGCAATCCACGACATCAGCTGTTCGCACTGTTGTGGTTTCAACAGTCCTCTACCACGTGTCCCTGTAAGTTGAGACATGAAGCTAGGGAGTGTAGCTCTGCGGCGTTCCCCTGCTCCCTCATCAGCAGGTACTGTCTCACCCTGCCCAGGACCACGGCCTCTGCCCCCTGCAGTAATTGAATGCCCACGCCCTCGACCCTTAGCCCTGGGGTTCAACATTTTTCTGTATATAAGTGTATTATATAAAAAATAAATGGGCCTGCTGTACTGAAACCCACAAACTTGTTCAGTCTGGTTTAATTAAGTGACGTACAGAAAGTGTCAACTGGACAGTATATACGGATAGGAGTGAGTGTGCTGAACTGTGACACACAGAATGGTTCCACACTGCTGTGTGAAATGGATTTGTATCACTGAGCTAAAACAACAAAAAACTATTTTTTTTTTATATATTTTTTTGTAGTTTTGTTTTTTTGGGAACGTGACGTGCAGAAACTATCATAGAGCTGACTGACACCCTACTGACGGTGGCTATTTAGACTGCGACCCAGACAAATGTCGCACAGAGATTTTTGTGATCAAGCTATATACGTGAGAGCAAAAGACCTGGTTGTATTAAGTGACGTACAGAAAGTGTCACCTGGACAGTATATATGGATTGTAGTGAGTGTGCTGAACTGTGACACACAGAATGGTTCCACGTAGCTGTGTGAAATGGATTTGTATCACTGAGCTAAAACAACTAAAAAACTATTTTTTTAATATTTTTTTTTTGAGTTTTGTTTTTTTGGGAACGTGACGTGCAGAAACTATCGTAGAGCTAACTGACACCCTACTGACGGTGGCTTTTTTGACTGTGACCCAGACAAATGTCGCACAGAGATTTTTGGGATCAAGCTGTATACGTGACAGGCAGCACTTGGTTGTATTGTGTGACGTACAGAAAGCGTCACCTGGACAGTATATATGGATTGGAGTTAGTGTACTGAACTGTGACACACAGAAAGGTTCCACACTGCTGTGTGCAATGGATTTGTATCACTGAGCTATAACATTAAAAAAAAAGGGGGTTATATATGGCGATAGCTGCACTACTAGTGCCAGCCAGCCAGCCAAGCCAGGAGACAAAAAAAAAATTCTTGTAGCCCTTAGAAGGGCTGTTGGGTTCTTTGTGGGTGATTCCTGCCTAACTGAGAACTAAATTCAGGCCCTAACACTGTCCCTGAAAGGCAGCAGCTCTATCCCTAACGACATCCAGACGGCATCTGAGCCGAGCACCGCGGCCAGTCACTAGTATATTCCAGGGTCACCTGATCAGGCCAGCCAACCCCTGCTATCGACATGTAAGGGCCCCATGTGATGCTGGGTGTACCGCAGAGTCTCCTGGCTTGTGATTGGCTGAGTTTATAGGCGCCAAAAATGCACGATGCGGAAGTTGCCATTTCCTCGAGTATGGTGAGATACTCGTCCGAGCAGCGAGCACTTACGAGTACCCTAATACTCGAACGAGTACCAAGCTCGGACGAGTATGCTCGCTCATCTCTAGTAGTGATCTCTGACAGCCTCAAAATGAGTAACCAATGCAGCCAGGCGGTAGGGAAAGCAAATCGTATGCTTGGCTGCAGAGCTAGAGGTATAAGAAAGAGGGAGATTGTGATCCTCTGTATAGAGCTCTAGTGAGACCACATCTGGAATACTGGGTTCTGGAGACCTCACCTGCAAAAGGATATTGTGTTCAAAGAAGAGCTACAAACATGGTGGAAGGTCTAAAGCATTGAACTTATCAAGAAAGACTGAGAGTTCTTAATATGTATAGTCTGGAGGAAAGAAGAGAAAGGGGGGACAGGACTGAGACCTTTAAATATGTTAAAGGACTGAATAAAGTTCAGGAGGGAAGGGTTATTAATAAGAAACTGAAGACAAGAACAAGGGGGCACAATCTGAGGTTAGAGGGGAAAAATCAAGAAGAACATTAGAAAATATTACTTCACTGAAAGAGTAGTAGAAGCTTGGAACAGACTTCCAGCAGAGGTGGTTGATAAATCCACAGTAACTGAATGTAAACCTGTATCTATCCTAAGATAAAGGAATAATAAAAGGGCGACTAGATGGACCAGGTGGGCTTTTTCTGCCGTCAATCTTCTATGTTTTTTGGGAGAGATGCAGTTTTTGATGCCAAAAAACAATAATGGATCATAAATGCAGAACACATATGATGAATGGACCAAGTCTCCTCTTTTTAAATCCACTTCTGCATTTGGCTACAAAATCCATTAAAATCGAACGTGGAAACTCGGCCTCGTGGCATTTGCTTTTTTTCATAAATTATTACAAACTCAATTTATTTTATCTTTTACCACTGTTAGAATAAAGATCAGATACTGATATGTCCACATCAATGACATAGGTCATCCTTTAGTTTTTATGTGACTATATTGGGAGACCTGTAATTCTGAAGGGTCGGAGAATGGTTGTAAGTAAACTTGGGAAGAGATTAGTGCTTTACTTTACACATTAAAACCTTGTAGATGTATTAACTGCCACAGTTTTTCTTGTATACTCCTTGGGGGGGGGGTTAGGTTAAGGAAGAGGGCTTCCCCTGCTGCTCTAGAAAAAGGCTGTCAGAGGCTACTTTTGGGTAGTGTACTTCTTGAGAGATTGTCAGCAAAGACATTTTTCCCAGTTGACAGACACTGAGAAGGAGCACATCATTGGACTGAGAGAAACGAGGTGTCCATTCCAATGAACTACCCACCATCTAGACTGTTCTGCCTAGCTGTTAGTTGGAAGCAGTGATTTCATGACTGCATGTACACATAGTAAACGGGTCTGGGTGGCCTAGACAGACCACCAATAGACAAGATTGTTTGATCTGTCAACAAGCTGCACCCATAGTTTCGTTGTCCACCATCCACACACGGTGGCCCCTTCTTTACACCCTTTTCTCTGCCTGGACCATTTCCAGGCACTTCAAACAGTTCTAGTTGGCACTCATAGTCTCCGCAGCCGTGCACATAGCAAGCAAAGCCTCAGATAGGATAAAGAAATCCCGGCACTTCGCTATCTTTATTCAACAATTCATTATTTTATTGTTATCACATAAGGACGTGTTTCGGCCCGTCCTGAGCCTTTTCCAGGTGCTTAGCAGAAGAAACTTTGGTTTTTCCCATGTCCATTACATGTCCTGTCATTGACAGCCAGCCACAGTCTCCTTTATTTTGCAGGGGTGTTGTGAAAACCTGGACTGCCTCTGAGACTGGAACTGTATCATCTTTAGTGATGAATCCAGGCTCTGCTTGGGATCCCACTACAGTTGGGTTTGAGTAAGAAGGCCTGGTGGTGAACGTATCAATCCTTCCTTTGTTGTGGACCAACATACTACCCCAACTTGTGATGATCAGTTGGTCACCCCTAGTGGTATGAGAGACCCTAACGGCTCAACAATAAGTGCAGCACATCCTGCCACCACGTGTTCCTCTCATGGCTGACAACTGCTGTTGTGATGATCGGGGGAGCCATCGCATAAAACAGTTGGTCACCCCTAGCAGTTATACAAGAGACATTAATAGTTCAGTGATATGTGCAGGTCATCCTTCCACCACGTGTTCCTCTCATGGCTGACAACTGCTGTTGTGATGATCGGGGGAGCCATCGCATAAAACAGTTGGTCACCCCTAGCAGTTATACAAGAGACATTAATAGTTCAGTGATATGTGCAGGTCATCCTTCCACCACGTGTTCCTCTCATGGCTGACAACTGCTGGTGTAATGATCTGGGAGCCACTGCATATGTCACTGGGTTATGCCTAGTAGGGATACGAGGACACGAACAGCAGTGCTGAAACCGGACATACCCATATTTTCACCCAAGCAGTCCCCGGTATTAGCATCCGATGCTGTCCCGTGCCCTGTGCTGAATCACGCAGGGCAAGAGCTTTTTTTGTTTGTTTTTACACTGCTAGGTGGAAGCTTCCGCCCAGCAGTGTATTCGGTGACATCACTGGCTCTGATGGGCAGGCTTTAGCACGGCACTAGCCATTTTAAAGACTAGAGCAGCACTAAAGCCCGCCTATTAGTGCCGGTGATGTCACCTGGCTCACTGCTGGGCGGAAGCCTCCACCTAGTTCTGGTAGTAACTATGGAGAGCCTGGTATATCACTGGATCTTCTAAAAAAGTCTTTTTCCTGTGTAATTCAGCGCAGGGCAAGCTCCAATGCTCCTATCGGGGGAGCTGCCTGGGTGAAAATGTCGGTATGTCCAGGTTCAGCTCTGAACCCGGACAACCCCTTTAAGTAGAAGCCGCAATGGTGATTTCCTCATCTTAAACAATTTATAGAAATAAAAGCCAACAACAATGGTGGGTATACCCCCACAGAAAAAGCCAATGTCTCAAAAACTGTTCATGTGGCCTGGAGCATCAATTCCACCTTGACAACGACGTCGACAAAGCTGGCCCATTGTCATCCATAAAGATGACATTAGGCCGGTGTTGTTCCTGCAGAGGCACAATGACTGGAGTAATGATGTTCTTCAGGTAGTCTGGACTTGTCACTGGACCATTCACACAGTGTAGGGCAGTTCTGTACTGATGAGACACACCGGTCCACACTGTAACACCGCCACCACCAAAGGCTGGTCTGATGACCCCAGTGGCTGAGCGCTCTCCATGACGTCTTCAGTGGCCATTATTTCTGCTCAGTGTGAATGGACTTTCATCAGTGAACAGCACTGAGGCCTCTGGTCCCTCGTCCAGCGTAGATGCTCCCAGGTCCATACAAGATGATGACGCTTATACCTGGTGGTGCGGTCAGGAACCGTTCTTGTCTAGCACACAGACCACGCTGATATAAAATGTTTCCAATAGTCTGTGGTGATATTTGGTGCATCTCAGCCTCCTTTGAATATGTCTGGAGTTGTGTGACATTCATCATCCAGTTCTGCAGGGCATTGGTCACAATGAAGCGGTCATCATGTGGGATGTGGTCAGAGGACGTCCACTTCTCTGCCTTCATGTGACTCTTCCAGTCTCTCTGTGGCAACCTGTTGATAACACTCTAAGCTCAGTGGCCACTTCCATCTGAGAACATCCTGCTTGAAGCCTCACAGTGGCGAGGTACTGCTCATCAATTGTTAGGTGTTGTCTTGGTCTCATGATGTCAAAATGTAAACAGCATGATGAGGAGGACTGTGTAATACCAATTCTAATTGAACCAGGAGATTATTTTCTTTATGGATCAAACACCTGGTGTGAATTTTGACATTAAGCTGGTTGTTAGAGAACAGTAATTTGTGCAAAAAGTACTGAAAGGTAAACAATTGGACATGTGCATTCAGAAGGTTAGAGAAGGCCATATTAAGTTCACCTGTAAAGGTCAGAGGGCATTTTAGGTTCATCCTGAAATTTCATCCACAAGCCAAATATCACTAATGTTTTGTGAATAGTGTTTGTGCAGGACATCCTGTCACCACACGTGTCCTCTCATAGTAGTGCTGACAACTGCTGGTGTGATGATCGGGGGAGCCATCACATATGACAGTCGGTCACCCCTAGTAGTTATAGGAGGACACGGACAGCTCAGTGATATGTACAGGACATCCTGTCACCACATGTGTTCCTCTCATGGCAGTGCTGACAACTGCTGGTGTGATGATCGGGGGAGCCATCACATATGACAGTCGGTCACCCCTAGTAATGATACAAGGACATTGACAGCTCAGTGATATGTACAGCACATCCTTCCACATGTGTCCTCTCATGGCAGTGCTGACAACTGCTGGTGTGATGATCGGGGGAGCCATCACATATGACAGTCAGTCACCCCTAGTAATGATACAAGGACACGGACAGCTCAGTGATATGTACAGGACATCCTGACACCACATGTGTCCTCTCATGTCAGGGCTGACAACTGCTGGTGTGATGATCGGGGGAGCCATCACATATGACAGTCAGTCACCCCTAGTAATGATACAAGGACATTGACAGCTCAGTGATATGTACAGCACATCCTTCCACATGTGTCCTCTCATGGCAGGGCTGACAACTGTTGCTTGTATAAGTGCTGCTCCACAACAACTTCACACCAGACTAATATTTTACCTCTGGATTCAAAGGATTGAGCTGCCCTCAAGACTGGCTATCTAACGTCTCCTAATGAGATAGCCACCACCTAATTACTCACCAGTGCAGGACCCTGGAGAAGGAAGAGGAAAAAAAACTTTAATACCAGTATACTCTCAGCTGCTTTGCAATAAACCTGGCAACAAAAGCAAGTCACAGAGTATAAACTAGACTCCACTTCTCTGACTTAGTATAGACTTGATATAGAGTACAATAAAGTCAGACACAGCCACTCAGCAATTCACACAGATAATTTAGCTCTCACAGATACTCCTTCATGTAATCTAAAGTCACTAGAGATGAGCGAGCATGCTTGGCTAAGCGTACTCGGGAGCAATTTTCAAGCATTTTCTCGAAAATTGCTCCCGAGTACGCTCAGCCAAGCATGCTCGCTCATCTCTAAAAGTCACACACTTAATTCAAACACAGACTGGAAATCAAACACGTGAACACAAACTCGTTGTTTGTCTGCTTGTAAAAATGCTGCTCCAAAACAACTTCACACCAGACTATTTTTTTTCCTATGGATTCATCTCTGTCTACCATCCTACCCATGATCTCCACACTGCTGCACCCCTACATCTCTTCCTCATCTCTGTCTACCATCCTACCAGTGCTCTCCACAGTGCTGCACCTCCTACATCTCCTCCTCATCTCTGTCTACCATCCTACCAGTGCTCTCCACAGTGCTGCACCTCCTACATCTCCTCCTCATCTCTGTCTACCACCCTACCTGTGCTCTCCACAGTGCTGCCCCTCCTACATCTCCTCCTTATCTCTGTCTACCATCCTACCTGTGCTCTCCACAGTGCTGCACCTCCTACATCTCCTCCTCATCTCTGTCTACCATCCTACCTGTACTCTCCACAGTGCTGCACCCCCTACATCTCCTCCTCATCTCTGTCTACCATCCTACCTGTGCTAACCACAGTGCTGCACCCCCTACATCTCTTCCTCATCTCTGTCTACCATCCTACCCATGATCTCCACACTGCTGCACCCCCTACATCTCTTCCTCATCTCTGTCTACCATCCTACCTGTACTCTCCACAGTGCTGCACCTCCTACATCTCCTCCTCATCTCTGTCTACCATCCTACCTGTACTCTCCACAGTGCTGCACCTCCTACATCTTCTCCTCATCTGTCTACCATCCTACCTGTACTCTCCACAGTGCTGCACCTCCTACATCTCCTCCTCATCTCTGTCTACCATCCTACCTGTACTCTCCACAGTGCTGCACCTCCTACATCTCCTCCTCATCTCTGTCTACCATCCTACCTGTACTCTCCACAGTGCTGCACCCCTACATCTCCTCCTCATCTCTGTCTACCATCCTACCTGTACTCTCCACAGTGCTGCACCCCCTACATCTCTTCCTCATCTCTGTCTACCATCCTACCTGTACTCTCCACAGTGCTGCACCCCCCTACATCTCTTCCTCATCTCTGTCTACCATCCTACCTGTACTCTCCACAGTGCTGCACCTCCTACATCTTCTCCTCATCTGTCTACCATCCTACCTGTACTCTCCACAGTGCTGCACCTCTACATCTCCTCCTCATCTCTGTCTACCATCCTACCTGTACTCTCCACAGTGCTGCACCCCCTACATCTCCTCATCTCTGTCTACCATCCTACCTGTGCTCTCCACAGTGCTGCACCTCCTACATCTCCTCCTCATCTCTGTCTACCATCCTACCCATGCTCTCCACAGTGCTGCACCTCCTACATCTCCTCCTCCTCTCTGTCTACCATCCTACCTGTGCTCTCCACAGTGCTGCACCTCCTACATCTCCTCCTCATCTCTGTCTACCATCCTACCTGTACTCTCCACAGTGCTGCACCCCCTACATCTCTTCCTCATCTCTGTCTACCATCCTACCTGTACTCTCCACAGTGCTGCACCCCCTACATCTCTTCCTCATCTCTGTCTACCATCCTACCTGTACTCTCCACAGTGCTGCACCCCCTACATCTCTTCCTCATCTCTGTCTATCATCCTACCTGTACTCTCCACAGTGCTGCACCTCCTACATCTCCTCCTCATCTCTGTCTACCATCCTACCTGTGCTCTCCACAGTGCTGCACCTCCTACATCTCCTCCTCATCTCTGTCTACCATCCTACCTGTGCTCTCCACAGTGCTGCACCTCCTACATCTCCTCCTCATCTCTGTCTACCATCCTACCAGTGCTCTCCACAGTGCTGCACCTCCTACATCTCCTCCTCATCTCTGTCTACCATCCTACCTGTACTCTCCACAGTGCTGCACCCCCTACATCTCCTCCTCATCTCTGTCTACCATCCTACCTGTGCTCTCCACAGTGCTGCACCTCCTACATCTCCTCCTCATCTCTGTCTACCATCCTACCTGTACTCTCCACAGTGCTGCACCTCCTACATCTCCTCCTCATCTCTGTCTACCATCCTACCTGTGCTCTCCACAGTGCTGCACCTCCTACATCTCCTCCTCATCTCTGTCTACCATCCTACCTGTGCTCTCCACAGTGCTGCACCTCCTACATCTCCGTCTACCATCCTACCTGTGCTCTCCACAGTGCTGCACCTCCTACATCTCCTCCTCATCTCTGTCTACCATCCTACCTGTGCTCTCCACAGTGCTGCACCTCCTACATCTCCTCCTCATCTCTGTCTACCACCCTACCTGTACTCTCCATAGTGCTTCACCGCCATCTCCTCATCTCCATGTGACGGTTGTAAAGAGTACAGTGTGCTGTCTCAGCGTCCAGCTGCTGTATGTACTGCACAATAAAGATGATGGGTGTGGTAGTTGTCTGCCAGGCTGGCGAGGGGCACAGCCTCTCCATGTAATGGTTGTACAGGGCACAGTGCGGCATCTCAGCGCCATGCTGCTCTATGTACTAAACAGTGAAGATGATGGGTGTGGTAGTTTTCTGCCAGGCTGGTGAGGGGCACAGCAGTGGGCACTGGCTCTTCATGTGATGGGTGTAGAGGGCACAGTGCGGGGTCTCAGCGTCCAGCTCCATTCTATATCCGCCCCTTGGTGATGCTGGGACTTGTAATACTCCCGTTTTGATACTTTCCTACTACTATCCAGGATGTTTGCTGGGATGTGTAGTTCTCTTCCCTGATAAGAAGGGGGTTGCTCTGACTACTAGGGATTTGTAGCCACGCCCTTTTATTGAGACCCCTCCCAGTGAGATGAGCAGCCCCATTGTACAGGAGTCGCTAAGCAACAGCTGTGCTCCCGCCCACTCACGTGACTGATCACATGATTGTCAGAGCACTTCTGTTCATTCTTCAATATTGAGTCACGCCTCCTCTAGCAGTGGTCACGTGACAGGGACGTCATCGCAGGTCTTTCAGCTCGTGCAGGGTAGCAGATAAAGAGCAGGTGCTGGCGGTGGTCCCGGCAGAGTCTCAGTGCTATCAGTGGAGACAGCTGTAGTATCCGGTCCTCACCGGCGGGCGGCCCCGTAGTCTCACCGGCTGACCGTGTGCCACTCCGCTAGAAGGTGAGTGCACATCAAGCAGGTTTTGGTACGCTATTTCTGGTGCAGTACCGTCCTCGAAGATGTGTGGCCTGTGAGTGCCGCTGCTGTCACCTTCCCATTGTCAGATGCTGGACCTGTAGCAGAAATCCACAACCTCCTTTGAACCCTGCGGTTGGAAGATTTGCAGATCCCCAGTCATATTGTGGAATAACCGCAGAGAGAGGCGGAGACCTGAGAGCTATGAATGATCGCTATAACTCCTCCCCGATCCTACCCTATCCTAAATCCCATAGTGGGGAATGAGAGCTATGAATGATTCCTGTAACTCCACCCACCCCCCCGATCCTGCGCTCTCCTAACTCCCATAGTGGTGACTGAGAGCTATGAATGATCTCTGTAACTCCACCTCCCCGATCCTGTGTTCTCCTAACTCCCATAGTGGTGACTGAGAGCTATGAATGATCTCTGTAACTCCTCCTCCCCGATCCTGTGCTCTCCTAACTCCCATAGTGGTGACTGAGAGCTATGAATGATCTCTGTAACTCCTCCTCCCCGAACCTGTGCTCTCCTAACTCCCATAGTGGTGACTGAGAGCTGTGAATAATCGTTGTAACTCCTCCTCCCCAATCCTGAGCTCTCCTAACTCCCATAGTGGTGACTGAGAGCTATGAATGATCTCTGTAACTCCTCCTCCCCGATCCTCCGCTCTCCTAACTCCCATAGTGGTGACTGAGAGCTATGAATGATCACTGTAACTCCTCCTCCCCGATCCTGTGCTCTCCTAACTCCCATAGTGGTTATTGAGAGCTATGAATGATCACTGTAACTCCTCCTCCCGGATCCTGCACTCTCCTAACTCCCATAGTGGTGACTGAGAGCTATGAATAATCTCTGTAACTCCACCTCCCCGATCCTGTGCTCTCCTAACTCCCATAGTGGTTATTGAGAGCTATGAATGATCTCTGTAACTCCACCTCCCCGATCCTGAGCTCTCCTAACTCCCATAGTGGTTATTGAGAGCTATGAATGATCTCTGTAACTCCTCCTCCCCGATCCTGTGCTCTCCTAACTCCCATAGTGGTGACTGAGAGCTGTGAATAATCGTTGTAACTCCTCCTCCCCAATCCTGTGCTCTCCTAACTCCCATAGTGGTTATTGAGAGCTATGAATGATCTCTGTAACTCCTCCTCCCCGATCCTCCGCTCTCCTAACTCCCATAGTGGTGACTGAGAGCTATGAATGATCACTGTAACTCCACCTCCCCGATCCTGTGCTCTCCTAACTCCCATAGTGGTGACTGAGAGCTATGAATAATCTCTGTAACTCCTCCTCCCCGATCCTGTGCTCTCCTAACTCCCATAGTGGTGACTGAGAGCTATGAATGATCTCTGTAACTCCACCTCCCCGATCCTGTGCTCTCCTAACTCCCATAGTGGTGACTGAGAGCTATGAATGATCTCTGTAACTCCACCTCCCCGATCCTGAGCTCTCCTAACTCCCATAGTGGTGACTGAGAGCTATGAATGATCTCTGTAACTCCACCTCCCCGATCCTGTGCTCTCCTAACTCCCATAGTGGTTATTGAGTGCTATGAATGATCTCTGTAACTCCTCCTCCCCGATCCTCCGCTCTCCTAACTCCCATAGTGGTGACTGAGAGCTATGAATAATCTCTGTAACTCCTCCTCCCCGATCCTGTGCTCTCCTAACTCCCATAGTGGTTATTGAGAGCTATGAATAATCTCTGTAACTCCTCCTCCCCGATCCTGTGCTCTCCTAACTCCCATAGTGGTTATTGAGAGCTATGAATAATCTCTGTAACTCCTCCTCCTCGATCCTGTGCTCTCCTAACTCCCAAAGTGGTGACTGAGAGCTATGAATTATCTCTGTAACTCCTCCTCCCCGATCCTGTGCTCTCCTAACTCCCATAGTGGTGACCGAGAGCTATGAATGATCTCTGTAACTCCTCCTCCCCGATCCTGTGCTCTCCTAACTCCCATAGTGGTGACTGAGAGCTATGAATGATCTCTGTAACTCCACCTCCCCGATCCTGTGCTCTCCTAACTCCCATAGTGGTGACTGAGAGCTATGAATGATCTCTGTAACTCCACCTCCCCGATCCTGAGCTCTCCTAACTCCCATAGTGGTGACTGAGAGCTATGAATGATCTCTGTAACTCCTCCTCCCCGATCCTGTGCTCTCCTAACTCCCATAGTGGTGACTGAGAGCTATGAATGATCTCTGTAACTCCACCTCCCCGATCCTGAGCTCTCCTAACTCCCAAAGTGGTGACTGAGAGCTATGAATGATCTCTGTAACTCCTCCTCCCCGATCCTGTGCTCTCCTAACTCCCATAGTGGTGACTGAGAGCTATGAATGATCTCTGTAACTCCTCCTCCCCGATCCTGTGCTCTCCTAACTCCCATAGTGGTGACTGAGCTATGAATAATCTCTGTAACTCCTCCTCCCCGATCCTGTGCTCTCCTAACTCCCAAAGTGGTGACTGAGAGCTATGAATTATCTCTGTAACTCCTCCTCCCCGATCCTGTGCTCTCCTAACTCCCATAGTGGTGACTGAGAGCTATGAATGATCTCTGTAACTCCACCTCCCCGATCCTGAGCTCTCCTAACTCCCATAGTGGTGACTGAGAGCTATGAATGATCACTGTAACTCCTCCTCCCCGATCCTGTGCTCTCCTAACTCCCATAGTGGTGACTGAGTGCTATGAATGATCGCTGTAACTCCACCTCCCCGATCCTGTGCTCTCCTAACTCCCATAGTGGTGACTGAGAGCTATGAATGATCTCTGTAACTCCACCTCCCCGATCCTGTGCTCTCCTAACTCCCATAGTGGTGACTGAGAGCTATGAATGATCTCTGTAACTCCACCTCCCCGATCCTGGGCTCTCCTAACTCCCATAGTGGTGACTGAGAGCTATGAATAATCTCTGTAACTCCTCCTCCCCGATCCTGTGCTCTCCTAACTCCCATAGTGGTTATTGAGAGCTATGAATAATCTCTGTAACTCCTCCTCCCCGATCCTGTGCTCTCCTAACTCCCATAGTGGTTATTGAGAGCTATGATAATCTCTGTAACTCCTCCTCCCCGATCCTGTGCTCTCCTAACTCCCATAGTGGTTATTGAGAGCTATGAATAATCTCTGTAACTCCTCCTCCTCGATCCTGTGCTCTCCTAACTCCCAAAGTGGTGACTGAGAGCTATGAATTATCTCTGTAACTCCTCCTCCCCGATCCTGTGCTCTCCTAACTCCCATAGTGGTGACCGAGAGCTATGAATGATCTCTGTAACTCCTCCTCCCCGATCCTGTGCTCTCCTAACTCCCATAGTGGTGACTGAGAGCTATGAATGATCTCTGTAACTCCACCTCCCCGATCCTGTGCTCTCCTAACTCCCATAGTGGTGACTGAGAGCTATGAATGATCTCTGTAACTCCACCTCCCCGATCCTGAGCTCTCCTAACTCCCATAGTGGTGACTGAGAGCTATGAATGATCTCTGTAACTCCTCCTCCCCGATCCTGTGCTCTCCTAACTCCCCATAGTGGTGACTGAGAGCTATGAATGATCTCTGTAACTCCACCTCCCCGATCCTGAGCTCTCCTAACTCCCAAAGTGGTGACTGAGAGCTATGAATTATCTCTGTAACTCCTCCTCCCCGATCCTGTGCTCTCCTAACTCCCATAGTGGTGACCGAGAGCTATGAATGATCTCTGTAACTCCTCCTCCCCGATCCTGTGCTCTCCTAACTCCCATAGTGGTGACTGAGAGCTATGAATGATCTCTGTAACTCCACCTCCCCGATCCTGTGCTCTCCTAACTCCCATAGTGGTGACTGAGAGCTATGAATGATCTCTGTAACTCCACCTCCCCGATCCTGAGCTCTCCTAACTCCATAGTGGTGACTGAGAGCTATGAATGATCTCTGTAACTCCTCCTCCCCGATCCTGTGCTCTCCTAACTCCCATAGTGGTGACTGAGAGCTATGAATGATCTCTGTAACTCCACCTCCCCGATCCTGAGCTCTCCTAACTCCCATAGTGGTGACTGAGAGCTATGAATAATCTCTGTAACTCCTCCTCCCCGATCCTGTGCTCTCCTAACTCCCAAAGTGGTGACTGAGAGCTATGAATTATCTCTGTAACTCCTCCTCCCCGATCCTGTGCTCTCCTAACTCCCATAGTGGTGACTGAGAGCTATGAATGATCTCTGTAACTCCACCTCCCCGATCCTGAGCTCTCCTAACTCCCATAGTGGTTATTGAGAGCTATGAATGATCACTGTAACTCCTCCTCCCCGATCCTGTGCTCTCCTAACTCCCATAGTGGTGACTGAGAGCTATGAATGATCGCTGTAACTCCACCTCCCCGATCCTGAGCTCTCCTAACTCCCATAGTGGTTATTGAGAGCTATGAATGATCACTGTAACTCCTCCTCCCCGATCCTGTGCTCTCCTAACTCCCAAAGTGGTGACTGAGAGCTATGAATGATCTCTGTAACTCCTCCTCCCCGATCCTGTGCTCTCCTAACTCCCATAGTGGTGACTGAGAGCTATGAATGATCTCTGTAACTCCACCTCCCCGATCCTGAGCTCTCCTAACTCCCATAGTGGTGACTGAGAGCTATGAATGATCTCTGTAACTCCACCTCCCCGATCCTGTGCTCTCCTAACTCCCATAGTGGTGACTGAGAGCTATGAATGATCTCTGTAACTCCACCTCCCCGATCCTGTGCTCTCCTAACTCCCATAGTGGTGACTGAGAGCTATGAATGATCACTGTTACTCCTCCTCCTCGATCCTCCGCTCTCCTAACTCCCATAGTGGTTATTGAGAGCTATGAATTATCTCTGTAACTCCTCCTCCCCGATCCTGTGCTCTCCTAACTCCCATAGTGGTGACTGAGAGCTATGAATTATCTCTGTAACTCCTCCTCCCCGATCCTGTGCTCTCCTAACTCCCATAGTGGTGACTGAGAGCTATGAATGATCACTGTAACTCCTCCTCCCCGATCCTGTGCTCTCCTAACTCCCATAGTGGTGACCGAGAGCTATGAATGATCTCTGTAACTCCTCCTCCCCGATCCTGTGCTCTCCTAACTCCCATAGTGGTGACTGAGAGCTATGAATGATCGCTGTAACTCCACCTCCCCGATCCTGTGCTCTCCTAACTCCCATAGTGGTTATTGAGTGCTATGAATGATCTCTGTAACTCCTCCTCCTCGATCCTGCACTCTCCTAACTCCCATAGTGGTTATTGAGAGCTATGAATTATCTCTGTAACTCCTCCTCCCCGATCCTGTGCTCTCCTAACTCCCATAGTGGTGACTGAGAGCTATGAATTATCTCTGTAACTCCTCCTCCCCGATCCTGTGCTCTCCTAACTCCCATAGTGGTGACTGAGAGCTATGAATGATCTCTGTAACTCCACCTCCCCGATCCTGTGCTCTCCTAACTCCCATAGTGGTGACTGAGAGCTATGAATAATCGCTGTAACTCCACCTCCCCGATCCTGTGCTCTCCTAACTCCCATAGTGGTGACTGAGAGCTATGAATGATCCCTGTAACTCCTCCTCCTCGATCCTGTGCTCTCCTAACTCCCATAGTGGTGAATGAGAGCTATGAATGATCTCTGTAACTCCTCCTCCTCGATCCTCCGCTCTCCTAACTCCCATAGTGGTGACTGAGAGCTATGAGTGATTGCTGTAACTCCACCTCCCTGATCCTGAGCTCTCCTAATTCCCATAGTGGTGACTGAGAGCTATGAATAATCTCTGTAACTCCACCTCCCCGATCCTGCGCTCTCCTAACTCCCATAGTGGTGACTGAGAGCTATGAATGATCTCTGTAACGCCTTTAACGGCTAATACACAGTCTGCAATAGCCGAGGTCAGGATGGGTTTGTAAGTATTCCGGATATAGGGCGGAGGTCGGAGCGGGTTTTTGTGTATTCCGGATATAGGACGGAGGTTTGTGAGTATTCCGGATATAGGACGGAGGTCGGGGAGGTTTGTGAGTATTCTGGATATGGCAGAGGTCGGGGAGGGATGTAAGTATTCTGCGTATAGGACGGAGGTCGGGGAGGTTTGTGAGTATTCCGGATATAGGACGGAGGTCGGAGCGGGTTTTTTTGTGTATTCCGGATATAGGACGGAGGTCGGGGCTGGCAGCAGAGGGACAGAATCTAGTAAATCGGCTTCAATCAGTAAATGGGCAAACGGGAACAGGCGCCTTTCTAGTGTTCCAAATACCTGCATATTACCCTGGCAAGGAAAGGAGTTCAGCAGCTGTGGTAGTGAAGGCTAAAATGGGAGCAGTGGTTGCAGCGTGAGTAATTTCCCTGGCAGACACAGCAAGGCAGTTACGGGCATGGACTGCTGAAGTAACAGTACCCCCTTTAGTCCGCATTGTTGCAGGAACTTTTTCAGCAGAACAGAGACATCGGAGCTGGCTGAGAACACCAGAGATCTCTTCTGGGTCTGTGATCACTCCTCCTCATACAGAAGCGTTCTGTCCTGACAGTTGGCTGCTCGTCAGTGGAGGAGACACATTTACTTGCACTGATCTCGGCGGCAATGGGGGGCGGTGGAGGGCTCCGTGGCGATGGGAGCGGTGGAGGGCCCTGTATTATACAATTGAATAGGAAGGAGCCGTCCCATTGAAGTGAATGGGACGGCCTGTAATTACACCGTTGCAATGTCGATGGCGAGCAGGTAAACAGTGAAGGGCCTTCTATTCAAACATCTGATGGTCTGAGGTGCTGGATGTCGAACCCTCACCAATCTGATTTTTGGTCTTACTGTAATTTTGTTTAGTTCATGGTAATACACGGCTGGAGACCCATCTTTTTTGTTGAAGAACCTGGCACCTACCAGTAAAGACTTGTTAATGAAATACCTTTCCAGATTTGTCTGTACAGGCCTGTTTCTCTAGTAGCAGGATCTGAATTTTGTCTGTTCCGTCAAGCTGCTCAGCTGACGGCTCCTTATCTCTGCTCTCTGACCTTCCTACTCATCATAGCTCAGTCCTTATCTTACTGATAAGAATGTAGCTTGTAAGTAAGTGTTTATGACTTCTCTGTAAATTAGAGAGAAGGTTTATTATAGAATTCACACAGCTAGACAGTTAACCCTTTTGTGACAGAGTGTCTGAATATTTTTAATGACGACCAATTGAAAATATTTTTGGCGTAAAATGCAATCATAAAAAGAAAATGCCCTGAAGGAGTCCATTACCTTTAAGATTTTTCTTTAATTTCTCACCAACAAAGTTTTATAGGCTCTTGAAGTTTTCAGAATTGGTTTACATTTTTGAGACAACATTGGGGGGGGGGGGGGGGGTCATTAATGTGAGTCTTGTTGATTATCTTTTTTCCTTCTTTCAATGCCCATGGTTCCAGAATCCAGACCTTCTACGTGATTTTGTCCATGGATGATTTCCAAACGCTTCTTTTTTCATAAAGGATCCTGGAATACTAGAAACTTCCAGTTCATCCAGTTTTCTCCTCTTCTGAATGACCCACCAAGGATGGACAGGAAGGAGATCAGCAGAAGAATATTGGACTTCACCTTGGAGATAATCTACCTATTGAGTGGAGAGGTAAACATTTAAAACAATTAAAGAGAAGAATGAGGGCCCTGCTCACAAGAGCTAACAATCACTGAGGAGATAGGGGTGACACAAGAGCTAACAATCTCTAAGAAGATAGGGGTGACACAAGAGCTAACAATCTCTAAGAAGATAGGGGTGACACAAGAGCTAACAATCTCTAAGAAGATAGGGGTGACACAAGAGCTAACAATCTCTAAGAAGATAGGGGTGACACAAGAGCTAACAATCTATGAGGAGATGGGGGTGACACAAGAGCTAACAATCTCTAAGAAGATAGGGGTGACACAAGAGCTAACAATCTCTAAGAAGATAGGGGTGACACAAGAGCTAACAATCTATGAGGAGATGGGGGTGACACAAGAGCTAACAATCTATGAGGAGATGGAGGAGACACAAGAGCTAACAATCTATGAGGAGATAGGGTGAGACATAAGGTAAAAGTGCTTGTTTTGTACTATGTACTATATGTAGCCATATCAACAGAATTAGGGCGTAGATATAAATGATGATTTGGGGGGGGGGGTCAGAGGTGGAGAAGAGTTAGGTCAGGTTATGTGATAGGCTAACCTAAAAAGATGTGTTTATGATGGATGTTAGTTGGAAATTATTGGGTGAATGGAGAGTACAGGTAGGATGGTAGACAGAGATGAGGAGGAGATGTAGGAGGTGCAGCACTGTGGAGAGCACAGGTAGGATGGTAGACAGATGAGGAGGAGATGTAGAGGTGCAGTACTGTGGAGAGCACAGGTAGGATGGTAGACAGAGATGAGGAGGAGATGTAGGAGGTGCAGCACTGTGGAGAGTACAGGTAGGATGGTAGACAGAGATGAGGAGGAGATGTAGGAGGTGCAGCACTGTGGAGAGCACAGGTAGGATGGTAGACAGAGATGAGGAGGAGATGTAGGAGGTGCAGCACTGTGCAGAGCACAGGTAGGATAGTAGACAGATGAGGAGATATAAGAGGTGCAGCACTGTGGAGAGCACAGGTAGGGTGGTAGACAGAGATGAGGAGGAGATGTAGGGGGTGCAGCACTGCGGAGAGCATGGGTAGGATGGTAGACATGAGGAGGAGATGTAGGGGGTGCAGCACTGTGGAGAGTACAGGTAGGATGGTAGACAGATGAGGAGGAGATATAGGGGGTGCAGTACTGTGGAGAGCACAGGTAGGATGGTAGACAGAGATGAGGAGGAGATGTAGGGGGTGCAGCACTGTGAGAGGTGGAGCCATCGGAGTAGTGACTGGCGAAGGGCAGAGACGTCTGAGGAGTGACTGGCACAGGGCAGAGATTTTGGATTGGAGAGGGGAAAGTCTGAGGGGGATACCAATTTGTAATTGGTTGCAGTAATCCATATGAAAATGGATCACGGTAGCAATGAGAATGTAGTTTCCACAGTAAGAAAGGAGCAGATTCTAGAGATGATCTTAAGGAGCAGGTGGTGGGCCAGATTTCTATCAGGAAGGATAATCCATACCATGAAGCATCCTCCAGAGTCCTGTGAAATGGTCCACACCTTCTAGACCGGTTGGTAATGGAAAATGTGAGGGTCAGCCACCAATATGCACCGCGTTCCAGATTATTATGCAAATTATCTTTTTCTCTGATTTTCCTAAATGGTTGATGCAGATGACAGTCATCAGCTGTCAGATTTTATAGAATAAATGTCCCAATGATAACTGGATTTTTTTTACAAGTTAAAAAACTCAAAATGCAATTCCATATTATTCTGCACGGCATAGCCTCCAGACATTTTCTAGGTTGTATTTTTCAGTTAATGTTACCTTTCTGATGTCTGTATTTAGCCCTTGGTCTCCTCTGTGCCTCTATTTCCGCATCTTCATGGCCTCTGCTGCACTTCCTGTGGTAATCTTTGCCCTGTCCTTGAGGCCATCCTATATTTCCCTCACTTCCTATAAGCCTTTGCTCTCCTCACATGAACTAGCAGGACCAATCAGAATGCAGATAACCTCTCCCACTACTCCACAGCGGTGTGTATCCTCTGACATACAGCTAATCAGAGACAGACAAGACCAATCAGAATGCAGATAACCTCCCTAACAACCCCAGAGTAGTGTGTGTCTTCTCACAGCTCACCACAGACAGACAAGACCATTCAGAATTCAGATAACCTCCCCCACTACCCACAAGCAGCATGTATCCTCTCGCATACAGCTAACCACAAACAGACAAGACCAATCAGAATGCAGATAACCTCCCCCACTACCCCAGATCAGTGTGTATCCTCTCACATACAACTAACCAGAGACAGACAAGACCAATCAGCATGCAGATAACCTCCCCACTACCCTAGCGCAGTGTGTGTGTCTTCTCACATACAGCTAACCACAGACAGACAAGGCCAATCAGAATGCGGATAGCCTCCCCCACTACCCCAGAGCAGTGTATAACCTCTGACATACAGCTAACCAGAGACAGATAAGACCAATCAGAATGCAGATAACCTCCCCAACTACCCCAGAGCAGTGTGTGTCTTCTCACATACAGCTAACCACAGACAGACAAGACCAATCAGAATGCAGATAACCTCCCCAACTACCCCAGAGCAGTGTGTGTCTTCTCACATACAGCTAACCACAGACAGACAAGACCAATCAGAATGCAGATAACCTCCCCAACTACCCCAGAGCAGTGTGTGTCTTCTCACATACAGCTAACCAGAGACAGACAAGACCAATCAGAATGCAGATAACCTCCCCAACTACCCCAGAGCAGTGTGTGTCTTCTCACATACAACTAACCAGAGACAGACAAGACCAATCAGAATCCAGATAACCTCCCCAACTACCCTGTAACAGTGTGTGTCTTCTCACATACAGCTAACCAGAGACAGACAAGACCAATCAGAATCCAGATAACCTCCCCAACTACACTGTGTGCAGAATTATTAGGCAAATGAGTATTTTGATCACATCATCCTTTTTATACATGTTGTCCTACTCCATGCTGTATAGGCTTGAAAGCCAACTACCAATTAAGTAAATCAGGTGATGTGCATCTCTGTAATGAGGAGGGGTGTGGTCTAATAACATCAACACCCTACATAAGGTGTGCTTAATTATTAGGCAACTTCCTTTCCTTTGGCAAAATGGGTCAGAAGAGAGATTTGATGGACTGTGAAAAGTCAAAAATTGTGAGATGTCTTGCAGAGGGATGCAGCAGTCTTGAAATTGCCAATTTTTTGAAGCGTGATCACCGAACAATCAAGCGTTTCATGGCAAATAGCCAACAGGGTTGCAAGAAGCGTGTTGAAAAAAAAGGCGCAAAATAACTGCCCATGAATAGAGGAAAATCAAGTGTGAAGCTGCCAAGATGCCATTTGCCACCAGTTTTGCCATATTTCAGAGCTGCAACGTTACTGGAGTATCAAAAAGCACAAGGTGTGCAATACTCAGGGACATGGCCAAGGTAAGGAAGGCTGAAAAACCACCACCTTTGAACAAGAAACATAAGATAAAATGTCAAGACTGGGCCAAGAAATATCATAAGACTGATTTTTCTAAGGTTTTATGGACTGATGAAATGAGAGTGACTCTTGATGGGCAGATGGATGGGCCCAAGGCTGGATCAGTAAAGGGCAGAGAGCTCGACTCCGACTTAGACGCCAGCAAGGTGGAGCTGGGGTACTGGTATGGGCTGGTATCATCAAAGATGAACTTGTGGGACCTTATCGGGTTGAGGATGGAGTGAAGCTCAACTCCCAGACCTACTGCCAGTTTCTGACACCTTCTTCAAGCAGTGGTACAGGAAGAAGTCGGTATCGTTCAAGAAAAACATGATTTTCATGCAGGGCAATGCTCCATCACATTCTTCCAAATACTCCACAGCGTGGCTGGCCAGTAAAGGTCTAAAAGAAGAAAAAATAATGACCTGGCCCCCTTGTTCACCTGATCTAAACCCCATTGAGAACCTGTGGTCCCTCATAAAATGTGAGATCTACAGGGAGGGAAAACAGTACACCTCTCGGAACAGTGTCTGGGAGGCTGTGGTGGCTGCTGCACGCAATGTTGATCGTAAATAGATCAACTTAAATAGAGCAACTGACAGAATCTATGGATGGAAGGCTTTTGAGTGTCATCGTAAAGAAAGGTGGTTATATTGGTCACTGATTTTTTTTATTTATTTTTTTGAATGTCAGAAATGTTTATTTCTAAATTTTGTGTTGTTATATTGGTTTACCTGGTGAAAATAAACAAGTGAGATGGGTATATATTTGGTTTTTATTAAGTTGCCTAATAATTCTGCACAGTAATAGTTACCTACACAAACAGATATCCTCCTAAGATAGCCAAATCTAAAAAAAAAAAAAAAACACTCTAACTTCCAAAAATATTAAGCTTTGATATTTATGAGTCTTTTGGGTTAATTGAGAACATAGTTGTTGTTCAATAATAAAAAGAATCCTCTGAAATACAACTTGCCTAATAATTCTGCACACAGTGTACGCCAGAGCAGTGTGTGTCCTCTCACATACAGCTAGCCAGAGACAGACAAGACCAATCAGAATGCAGATAACTTCCCCACTACCCCAGAGCAGTGTGTGTCTTCTCACATACAGCTAACCACAGACCGACAAGACCAATCAGAATGCAGATAACCTCCCCCACCGCCCACAAGCAGCGTGTATCCTCTTACATACAGCTAACCACAGACAGACAAGACCAATCAGAATGCAGATAACCTCCCCATTACCCCCAGAGCAGTGTGTATCCTCTCACATACAGCTAACCAGAGACAAGACCAATCAGAATGCAGATAACCTCCCCCACTACCGTAGAGCAGTGTGTGTCCTCTCACATACAGCTAACCAGAGACAGAGAAGACTAAACAGAATACAGATAACATCCCCCACTACTCCATAGCGGTGTGTATTCTCTCACATACAGCTAACCACAGACAGACCAGACCAATCAGAATGCAGATAACATCCCCCACTACTTCAGAGCAGTGTGTATACTCTCACATACAACTAACCAGAGACAAGCCCTGCAAGTACATGAAATCAATAAGTATTTGTTTTAGCCTCTTAATAGTCACCTGTCAGCTCTGTAGCTTCTCCATCATTCTCCACACTGACAAGGGGGGGGGGGTGGCTGCTGAAAGCTGACATTCCAAGCTTTCAGACAATACCAGAATGACAGCAATCTGTTCCGTACAGGGGAAGATATCACTGATGGAAATCAGGATGCTGTGAATGAAGCTGAAAATAAAAGCAGGTTTTGCCCGTGATTATCCCTGACTCGATTTCTAACAGTGATTTCTCCTCTGACATCCACTGAACTTGGGTTTTTGAAAGTTTCTGCCTGAATTTCTATGCAGGATGTCAGAATAGTCTCCCGGAGGTGCTGTTTTGATGTGAACTGCTTCCCAGTCACTTACTTTGATCATTTGCTTGAGTATACACCAAAAGTTCTCAATAGGGTTGAAGTCGGGGAGGATGGTGACCACTCTGTGAGTTTCTCTACTTTTCCGCTTCTAGCAGCCGATGACTCAGAGGTCTTCTGTGCAGCAGGAGATGGGGCATTGTCAGAGTGAAGATGAATTTACTACGGAAGGGACAGTTCTTCTTTTTGTACCATGGAAGAAAGTGGTCAGTCAGAAACTCATACTTTACCAAGGTCATATTCACAACTTCACCAGCTCTCTCTCCATGATCTCTCCCCAAACTTATTACTCCACCTACTTGCTGACATTGCATTCTTGTTGGTATATGGCGGCCATCCACTACTCCATCTGGACCATCCAGGGTTGCACAGCACTGTTTGACTGTTTGAAAATGAGTCTTCATGTATGTCTGGGCCCACTGCAACCGTTTACTCTTGTGAGCACTGGTTTGGGGTGGCCGAATTATAGGTTTATGCACAACTGCAAGCCTCTGGAGGATCCTACACCTTGAGGTTCGTGTACTCCAGAGGCACCAGCAGCTTCAAATACCTGTTTGCTGCTTTGTAATGGCATCTTAGCAGCTGCTTTCTGATGAATATATCTGGCAGAAACCTTCCTCATTCTGCCTTTATCTGCACAAACCCAGCTGTGCTCTGAATCAGCCACAATCTCTTCACACTACGATGATCACGCTTAAGTTCTTGTGAAATATCTAATGTTTTCATAACTTATCCAAGGCATTGCACTATTTGATGCTTTTCATCAGCAGAGATCCTTTTTGATCCCATATTGCTCTAAACCTGTGGCCTGCTTAATGATGTTTGAAGGTCTTCTGAAAGGAAATGTCACCAAAAATGTTATCTGCCAGTTAAAACCAGATAGTAACACATCTCCATTTTTCAAATGTTTTTATTTTCTGATTGTGAATTTTTTAATCTTTAATTCTTGAACATTATTATGGGGCGGCCATCTTGCCTGATTAACAACATTTACAAAGCATTAAAACAATTGCTTTATGGCAGCCCCATGGTCCATAGACACAGTGGTCTGGAGGGGACCCTAATGACTTCTGTGTGAGGGTTTTCTAGGCCCTGTGACCTGTGCAGAGGTCATTGTGCAGGGAAGGAATAGATAAGATTTACAATTGCCTATTGTAAATGGAGGAGCCTGTCTTATCTATACACAGAGGTGGTATCACTACAGGCAGGATTAGAATGACAGATAAGCAGGTAACTGCAGCAAAGTGATCTGTACAGACCAAGAAGTGGTGCCCAATTATTAGATTTTCGTTTTTAGTTTAAATATAAAAAGTGACATAGAAAATAAAAAATAACCATCAAACATTATTTAAAAATAAGCTAAACAGAAAGTGATTTAAACAGCAGGACATTTTCTGGCAACATCTTCTGTTTTTCCTTTAACTGGGCTCACCTGGCAAACTAATTATAACAGGGGTTTGAGATTGATTTCATTGATTAAAGAGCCCTGAGACACAAAACCATCCAAGCGTTTTATTGAAAAACCAAAAATTACCTCTTTATTGCACTTAAATCCAATTTGCATAATTTGGAACGCTGTGTATTATGGTGACTAGTAAGAGAACATCTATATAAAGAGATAAAAGTCGGTGTCAGGAGGGAGAGCTCATGGACCGTCTAGTTTGCCCTAATAGTATGGCTCTTTTTCTGTGGATCAGTGTATGTTTATCCCAAGCATCTACTACACAATCAGCAAAATACTTCTGATCTTCTCCTGGACTAATTTTAGATTGTGCCTTGTGTTCTTCTGTTTAGTTTATAACCTTCTGTAACACATATATAAAGGTCTCAGTCGTGTCCTCCCTTTCTCTTCTTCTCTCATGTAACATATATAAAGGTTTCCATCGTGTCCTCCCTTTCTCTTCTTCTCACATGTAACATATATAAAGGTCTCCATCGTGTCCTCTTTCTCTTCTCCTCTCATGTAACATATATAAAGGTCTCCGTCGTGTCCTCCCTTTCTCTTCTTCTCTCATGTATCATATATAAAGGTCTCCGTCGTGTCCTCCCTTTCTCTTCTTCTCACATGTAACATATATAAAGGTCTCCATCGTGTCCTCTTTCTCTTCTCCTCTCATGTAACATATATAAAGGTCTCCGTCGTGTCCTCTTTCTTTTCTCCTCTCATGTAACATATATAAAGGTCTCCGTCCTGTCCTCCCTTTCTCTTCTTCTCTCATGTAACATATATAAAGGTCTCCATCGTGTCCTCCCTTTCTCTTCTTCACTCATGTAACATATATAAAGGTCTCCGTCGTGTCCTCACTTTCTCTTCTTCTCTCATGTAACATATATAAAGGTCTCTGTCGTGTCCTCCCTTTCTCTTCTTCTCTCATGTAACATATATAAAGGTTTCCGTCGTGTCCTCCCTTTCTCTTCTTCTGTCATGTAACATATATAAAGGTCTCCGTCGTGTCCTCCCTTTCTCCTCTTCTCTCATGTAACATATATAAAGGTCTCCGTCGTGTCCTCCCTTTCTCTTCTTCTCTCATGTATCATATATAAAGGACTCCGTCGTGTCCTCTCTTTCTCTTCTTCTCTCATGTTAACATATATAAAGGTCTCCGTCCTGTCCTCCCTTTCTCTTCTTCTCTCATGTAACATTATAAAGGTCTCCATCGTGTCCTCCTTTCTCTTCTTCTCTCATGTAACATATATAAGGTCTCCGTCCTGTCCTCCCTTTCTCTTCTTCTCTCATGTAACATATATAAAGGTCTCCATCGTGTCCTCCCTTTCTCTTCTTCTTCATGTAACATATATAAAGGTCTCCGTCGTGTCCTCCTTTCTCTTCTTCTCTCATGTGACATATATTAAAGGTCTCCATCGTGTCCTCCCTTTCTCCCTCTTCTCTCATGTAACATATATAAAGGTCTCCGTCGTGTCCTCCCTTTCTCTTCTTCACTCATGTAACATTATAAAGGTCTCCGTCGTGTCCCTCTTTCTCTTCTCCTCTCATGTAACATATATAAAGGTCTCCGTCGTGTCCTCCCTTTCTCTTCTTCTCTCATGTCACATATATAAAGGTCCTCCGTCGTGTCCTCCCTTTCTCTTCTCTCATGTAACATATATAAAGGTCTCCGTCGTGTCCTCCCTTTCTCTTCTCTCATGTAACATATATAAAGGTCTCCGTCATGTCCTCACCTTTCCTCTTCTTCTCTCATGTATCATATATAAAAGGTCTCCGTCGTGTCCTCCCTTTCTCTTCTTCACTCATGTAAACATATATAAAGGTCTCCGTCGTGTCCTCCCTTTCTCTTCTTCACGTCATGTAACATATATAAAGGTCTCCGTCATGTCCTCCTTTCTCTTCTTCTCTCTTGTAACATATATAATGGTGTCCGTCGTGTCCTCCCTTTCTCTTCTTCTCTCATGTAACATATATAAAGGTCTCCGTCGTGTCCTCACCTTTCTCTTCTTCTCTCATGTAACATATATAAATGTCTCTGTCGTGTCTCCCTTTCTCTTCTTCTCTCATGTAACATATATAAAGGTCTCCGTCGTGTCCTCCCTTTCTCCTTCTTCTCTCATGTAACATATATAAAGGTTTCCGTCGTGTCCTCGCCTTTCTCTTCTTCTCTCATGTAACATATATAAAGGTCTCTGTCGTGTCCTCCATTTCTCTTCTCTCTCATGTAACATATATAAAGGTCTCCGTCGTGTCCTCCCTTTCTCTTCTCTTCATGTAACATATATAAAGGTCTCCGTCGTGTCCTCCCTTTCTCTCTTCTCTCATGTAACATATATAAAGGTTTCCGTCGTGTCCTCCCTTTTTCTTCTTCTCTCATGTAACATATATAAAGGTCTTCCATCGTGTCTCCCTTTCTCTTCTTCTTCTCATGCAACATATATAAAGGTCTCTGTCGTGTCCTCCCTTCTCTCATGTAACATATATAAAGGTCTCCGTTGTGTCCTCCCTTTCTCTTCTTCTCTCATGTAAATATATAAAGGTCTCTGTCGTGTCCTCCCTTTCTCTTCTTCTCTCTTGTAACATATATAAAGGTCTCCGTCGTGTCCTCCCTTTCTCTTCTTCTCTCATGTAACATATATAAAGGTCTACGTCCTGTCCTCCCTTTCTCTTCTTCTCTCATGTAACATATATAAAGGTCTCCGTCATGTCCTCCCTTTCCTCTTCTTCTCTCATGTAACATATATAAAGGTTCTCCGTTGTGTCCTCCCTTTCTCTTCTTCTCTCATGTAACATATATAAAGGTCTCTGTCGTGTCCTCCCTTTCTCTTCTTCTCTCTTGTAACATATATAAAGGTCTCCGTCGTGTCCTCCCTTTCTCTTCTTCTCTCATGTAACATATATAAAGGTCTACGTCCTGTCCTCCCTTTCTCTTCTTCTCTCATGTAACATATATAAAGGTCTCCGTCATGTCCTCCCTTTCTCTTCTTCTCTCATGTAACATATATAAAGGTGTCCGTCGTGTCCTCCCTTTCTCTTCTTCTCTCATGTAACATATATAAAGGTCTCCGTCGTGTCCTCCCTTTCTCTTCTTCTCTCATGCAACATATATAAAGGTTTCCATCGTGTCCTTCCTTTCCCTTCTTTTAGGCTATATAAGTGACTTCCTTTTTGAGGGTTGTCCACAGTTATTTTGAGTCTGGAAGAAATGTATTTCTGTACATGTCTGTCTCCATTCACAGGATTACACAGTAGTGAAGAAGACATCAATGGACTGTGTCACACCTATCATCTATTACCATGATTCGGGAGGATTGCCCTCTCTCCCTCTGATACATGACCAGAAGATCTTGGAACTCGCCCACAAGATCATTGAGCTGCTGGCTGGAGAGGTGACACTGCTGGGAATGCTGGGAAATTCTCCAGTGACTGCACTGGAGGGGCCTGGGTGATGATGGTGTTATTGTGTTATCAGGTTCCTATAAGGTGTCAGGATGTGGCGGTCTATTTCTCCTTGGAGGAGTGGGAGTATATAGAAAAACATAAAGATCTGTATAAGGATGACATGATGGAGACCCACCGGCCCCTCACATCACCAGGTAATTATATGTGTTTGACCATTACTTTAAGTGAATATGTTGGAGCTGGAATATGGTTTGTGCAATATATACACGTGTGTAATTTATGAGAGCCTGAGTTCTGATATATATGTTAATGTATCTATAGGTCGTCTTTCTAGTGACACCAGCCACGGTTGTATGTGAGCCGTCTCAGGCTGGTATGTTAGACTAGGCTGTGTTTCTAGGCTCAGCACCAATTTTTATCCCTTATGTAATAATCTGCACACATGATCCAATGTATGCATTCAGTTTCATTAAAAAAAAATTGATACATATTTGAGAAAAATTCATGTCAGTCTACACACAGGAAAGAAGATAGAAAAGTGTGAGACGTGGTGGGCAAAGCAAGTTATCACCCTACATTGCCGAGGCCAGGGATCAGCAACCTTTGGCACTCCAGCTGCTGTAAAACTACAATTCCCAGCATGCTCCATTCATGGAAGTTATAGTTTTACCGCTGAAGTGCCGGAGGTTGCCTACCCCTGGCCTAGACTATAGCACATAGACATAGTGAACCTGGGACCCTTGTGTTGCCCTCACATCAGTGCCCTCAGCTGCTTTTATGTGCATTGGATTAGCCTTAACCCTAACCCCAAACATTGCTTTTTAGGGTTTTATTCTCCTTATTGTGTATATAAATTCTATATGTCATTAGGATTAGAATGATACTACATTTATAAATATATAATTTATGGTAATTTACTACATGTATAGATGTATATAAATTTAAAGAGCCTCTGTCAGCATGATCAATCCTATTGAACCAGGCACACTGCCTTGTACAGTCATGGCCAAAAGTTTTGAGAATGATACAAATATTAATTTTTACAAAGTCTACTGCTTCAGTTTTTATAATGGCAATTTGCATATACTCCAGAATGTTATAAAGAGTGATCAGCTTAACAGCAATTACTTGCAAAGTCAATATTTGTCTAGAAAATGAACTTTATCCCCCGAAACACATTTCAACATCATTGCAGCCCTGCCTTAAAGGACCAGCTAACATGGTTTCAGTGATTGCTCCATTAACACAGGTGTGGGTGTTGATGAGGACAGGGCTGGAGATCAATCTGTCATGATTAAGAATGACACCACTGGACACTTTAAAAGGAGGCTGGTGCTTGGCATCATTGTTTCTCTTCTGTTAACCATGGTTATCTCTAAAGAAACACGTGCAGTCATCATTGCACTGCACAAAAATGGCCTAACAGGGAAGAGTATCGCACCTAGAAAGATTGCACCTCAGTCAACAATCTATCGTATCATCAAGAACTTCAAGGAGAGAGGTTCCATTGTTGCCAAAAAGGCTCCAGGGCGCCCAAAAAAGACCAGCAAGCGCCAGGACCGTCTCTTAAAAGTGTTTCAGCTGCGGGATCGGGCTACCAGCAGTACAGAGCTTGCTCAGGAATGGCAGCAGGCAGGTGTGAGTGCATCTGCACGCACTGTGAGGCGGAGACTCTTGGAGCAAGGCCTGGTCTCAAGGAGGGCAGCAAAGAAGCCACTTCTCTCCAGAAAAAACATCAGGGACAGACTGATATTCTGCAAAAGGTACAGGGAGTGGACTGCTGAGGACTGGGGGAAAGTCATTTTCTCTGATGAATCCCCTTTTCGATTGTTTGGGACATCTGGAAAACAGCTTATTCGGAGAAAACGAGGTGAGCGCTGCCACCAGTCTTGTCTCATGCCAACTGTAAAGCATCCTGAAACCATTCATGTGTGGGGTTGCTTCTCAGCCAAGGGAATCGGCTCTCTCACAGTCTTGTCATGAATAAAGAATGGGACCAGAATGTCCTCCGAGAGAAACTTCTCCCAACCGTCCAAGAGCAGTTTGGCGATCAACAATGCCTTTCCAGCATGATGGAGCACCTTGCCATAAAGCAAAGGTGATAACTAAATGGCTCAGGGAACAAAACATAGAGATTTTGGGTCCATGGCCTGGAAACTCCCCAGATCTTAATCCCATTGAGAACTTGTGGTCAATCATCAAGAGACGGGTGGACAAACAAAAACCTACAAATTCTGACAAAATGCAAGCATTGATTGTGCAAGAATGGACGGCTATCAGTCAGGATTTGGTCCAGAAGATGATTGAGAGCATGCCAGGGAGAATTGCAGAGGTCCTGAAGAAGAAGGGTCAACACTGCAAATATTGACTTGCTGCATTAACTCATTCTAACTGTCAATATAAGCTTTTGTTACTCATAATATGATTGCAATTATATTTCTGTATGTGATAAAAACATCTGACAAACACACATAAAAACCAGAGGGCAGCAGATCATGTGAAAATATAATATTTGTGTCATTCTCAAAACTTTTGGCCATGACTGTATTTATACAGATCATATACTACTTACTATAGCCTTATATTGAGAAGAGTGGGTTTCTATGTTTAGAAAGCTAATACATATTACTACTTTATTCATAGGCACAATTTGTGATTACAAAGAAGTCAGTAATATTAGCTTTCTAAGTATAGTAACACTACATCTTAGTCATTGTATTCTTGCACAATTTCAGTTTATTTAATAGAGAATGGTGTAACTAGCAAGCAGAGACTTACATAGAAGTCACTGAGCCCCATAGCAAATCATAGCCCCTACCACTGCCTGGCCAGTACATACAGCAGGTACTGATATGTGGGGTATAAATCACAGCTTGTACCTCACATATCAGTGCACTGCTGTATTACTATATGTATGTACACAGTCTACACACTGCATCTATTATACCTTGTACCTCACAAATAAGTTCACTGCTGGATATACTACATGCCTGTGTCCACTTCATCTATTACACTGTATAATAGATGCAGTGTGTGAGTGTATATATAATTATATACAGCAGTGTACTGATATGAGAAGTACAAGATATAATTGTGCAGTATGTGTATATATAATTATATACAGCAGTGTACTGATGTGGGAAGTACAAGGTATAATAGTGCAGTATGTTTGCTATATAATTATATACAGCAGTATACTGATATGAGAAGTACAAGGTATAATAGTGTAGTATGTGTATATATATTCATATACAACAGTGTACTGATATGAGAAGCACAAGGTATAATAGTGCAGTATGTGTATATATATATACAGCAGTGTACTGATATGAGAAGTACAAGGTATAATAGTGTAGTATATGTATATATATATCATTATATACAGCAGTGTACTGATATGAGAAGTACAAGGTATAATAGTGTAGTATATGTATATATATATCATTATATACAGCAGTGTACTGATGTGAGAAGTACAAGGTATAATAGTGTAGTATGTGTGCTATATAATTATATACAGCAGTGTCCTGATGTGAGAAGTATAAGGTATAATAGTGCAGTATGTGTATATAGAATTATATACAGCAGTGTACTGATATGAGAAGCACAAGGTATAATAGTGTAGTATGTGTATATATAATTATATACAGCAGTGTCCTGATATGAGAAGTACAAGGTATAATAGTGTAGTATGTGTATATATATTTATATACAGCAGTGTCCTGATATGAGAAGTACAAGGTATAATAGTGTAGTATGTGTATATATATTTATATACAGCAGTGTACTGATATGAGAAGTACAAGGTATAATAGTGTAGTATGTGTGTATATATATTTATATACAGCAGTGTCCTGATGTGAGAAGTACAAGGTATAATAGTGCAGTATGTGTATATATAATTATATACAGCAGTGAACTGATATGAAAAGTACAAGGTATAATAGTGTAGTATGTGTGTATATATAATTATATACAGCAGTGTACTGATATGAGAAGTACAAGGTATAATAGTGCAGTATGTTTTTTTTTATATATATATATATATATATATATATATATATATATATATATATATATACAGCAGTGTACTGATGTGAGAAGTACAAGGTGTAATAGTGCAGTATGTGTATATAGAATTATATACAGCAGTGTACTGATATGAGAAGTACAAGATATAATTGTGCAGTGTATGTGTTCCTTTACTAGATGTACAGGACCTGTGATGATGCCAGCACAGGTCCTTATCTTTCTACAGTGATGATACAGATGCAAGACTGGAGCTGGACAGTAATGAGTGTAATTAGGGAGCAGGACCTTTGGTTTACTGCAGGTCCCTTTTTCCCACTGGCCCTATTGCAGCTTTGTGCCTGCATCCACCTGAAAACTGTCATACACGAGGGGTATTGCTTCCACCTAATTTGAAGTCCATTGCTGTTGTCAGACAAGCTCCATCATTTGTTTCAAAGACAAAGATGATGGCTCATAGGACATGGCTGTCAGAGCTAGCTGAGATCCTGAGCCAGATAGAAGCATTGCCTGTACCCTACATTTGGAGACTATAGGAGTCTCCTGCATGTCTTTAAGTATGATCTTTCTCACCCTATCAGCTTTCCGAGCTCCTGAGAAGAAAACAAACACTGTGGGAAGTAAGGGATGTGAGTTCACTGCGTATAGTACAGGGAGATTCCTCTGCTTCTCAGTGATATGCTTCTAGCCGTGCAGCTGAAACTGGGAGTGATGTGGCTGAAAGACTTTAGGGAAGCCCAAAATACACCAGTTCCTTTAGTTATGATAGTACTAAGAAGCACAGCCATTATCAAGCTGTTCTGGGGTAAGTGGTCAGCCTTGCATGTAGAGATTCCAGGTTTGGAACTTGGAAGAGATACTTTTTTTTTTCTCCTTTATTTTACCCATAATAAAAGGCTATAATTTTATCATATAGAGACTAGTGACTTTTGTGATTAGAAAGTTAATAAATATTACTGGTGTCTTCTTATAATCCTATATTGTGCCTGTGAATAAACCTGTCTAGGCATAGAAACATGTCTTCTTAATATAGTAAGGCTATAGTAAGTAGTGAATATATGTACAAGCTATGATACAGCTCTGCCCTTAGCATGTTGATGTGTAGCCCTGTCAATCAAAGGGAGGGGGAAGTGCAGAGCACAGAAGGTGTTAGAACAGCGGTGCTCCAAGATCCAGCCCTGTCCCCTGGTGCTCCAGCTTGCATCTGCATACTAAGAATATTTTATTGTAATTTTACGTGTTATGTTACATTTCTAGATATGTATTTAGTTGTACATGTTGTTGCTTTTATGATAAGACATTTATACAGAAAGATTATATATATATATATATTACATGATTATAATGATACTAGATTTATAAATGTAGATTTATCCTAAAATATATATGAATGCCATGGAGGATGAAGATATCTATAACTGTATGGTACTGTGGTACACATGGTAATTCTACGT